>JAAGEH010001361.1:0-78972 GCA_011751065.1 Lasiurus cinereus
TAAGAAAGCAAGCAAAGAACATCAATCAATTACCAAGTTACATTGCATATAGACAACAACTTTCACTAGCTAGGAGTTTCTAGTAGCTGATGACTTGAGAGAAAGAGCACAAAGGTTCCCCAAGATTAGTAATTCTTGGCAGCTTCTCGGCAGTCACTCCAATTCCTCTCACAGTTTCTACCTCACCACACATAACTAGGCTTCCCCCAAATGGGACTTGCCTCCTCTTTAAACAAATTAAACAAACAACAAGGAGACACAAAACATCAACATTCTTATAGAGGCTTGCACAACAGACTAAAGGTTTATCACAGATTGTCTGACATTAGAAACCACCAAAGCATTGCCTTTTGTCCCTGGTTCAGGAATTGCCCCTCTCTAGGACCTCAGCATTCTCCCAATGAACAATTTAAAAAATGGGCTGTGGCCTTTTCTAGTTGCCTTTACCTCCTTTTGTCTAGGGCTGCGACCCACCTGTGTCTTGTCTCCTGTTGCCCAACCGACTGACGCCCCCACTTCTTCGAAGGCCCCTTCTTCAAAATAGACTTGCCCAGGCCAAAAACCGACTTCTGTGCATGGGCCACAAAGTTTCAATCGCACTGTACATGCGTACCCATACGTAGTATTTTGTGGAACAGCCACACTCAAGGGGCCAAAGAGCCCCATGTGGCTTGTGAGCATCTGTATTTATACATAGCAATCAAAGGAAAGGACTTAGGTGGGTTACATGAAATCCACTGGTGATAGACTAGAGAGGCAGGAGAAAGCATAGTGCGGAAACCTCTGGGATTAGATAAAAAGTAAAATTATAGACACATATTTAGGTGAGTGCAGGAACAATTAACATTATAACAATGAAGGAATTTGTATCTGTCCTGGCACCCAGCACATTAGGTTGTGCCCCAAAGGGTAAAGAAAAGGGAGCCTACAAGTTACCCAGATATTTCAAGGGTATATTATTATAGATGCAAAAAGACAGATAGGCTCAGTTAAGGTAAAGGTTGACCTTGTCAGTGAAGATACCAACCTAGGACATAACTACCCACCATAACTGCTTTTAGTTAAGTTTAATTTAAGACCATCCTTTGTAGTTACTCTAGGTCTCTATGTTTGCAAGACCACCATGCAGGCCTTCCCTAAACTTGCCATGTTAGCATGTGGCCCCTTTTATCCACACTTTGTTCAGGAGCTTATATATTTCAGATTTTGCATCCTTGGAGTGGCCACCCTTATGCTGGACAATGCCTGGTCCCCTGGTGTGACTGACAGGTAGTCATCTTTCTTATGTTTTTCAGACTTCACTGGGCATGTGCAAATTCTCTGTTCAGCCAGCCCCTTTCCCCAGACATGGATAGTGCTAAACTGCCACTTTCTGGCAAAGCTGTAAAAATAGAATGCCTATATGACCTGGCTTTCCCTTGGTGGATTTCCTGATAATTAATTAATACCAATCATGATATTCATTGGTGATAATATTATGGAGGTGAGGACAAGCTCTGGGATTGGATAAAATGTATATTGATACATATGTTGTATATGTCAATATAGGGTATTTACTATTCAACAATTAATTTTACATACAGCTCAAAGACCCCAGAAAATGTGTTATTAGACTGCTCCCTGACTCAGAGAGAGAGAGGGCTGTCCCCTCCCTGGTTCTTGTCTTCTCATATAAATGATTTAAATGAAAGACCCTAATTGCATTGTGATAAAGCAATTTATTAAAGCAATCAAATCTATTAAAGAAACAAGGCAAGCAAATCTATTTCATTCAGTTTGGAGCCCAAATAGGCATCACCCAGGTAACCTATAATGTGAGTTGTCTGGGGGTTCAAGGCGTTATATACCTTCCTGGGTATAGGTTGCAAAATACTCTGCTGAATATCTTGGTACAGATTGATTCTCAAGGTCCCTATTTATTTAGTTGTGGCCTTGCCAGAATTCATGAGAAGCACTAGGCAATTTTATCTTGCTGAGCCTTGAGACTGCTGGCTTCTCCATTTAGGGAGTAAAAAATAAAACTTGTCTTTTTATTTTTTGCTTTCCACTTCCCCCCAAATCTGATTTCTTTGTTTAGTGGGTGAGAAAAACTATCCCCTTCTTTCCCCTTTCTCCCACCTTTCCCATATTCTTTAGTTGGGAAGTCATTAACCATTTGCTTTCAAGCAACCTTGGGAAACATAAAGGTTTGCATTTTATAAGCTGGCTGCAAATTGTTCACACTGTTTGGCCTTATTTTAACTTTCTTGTTTCAGTTTCCCTATTGCTTCTACCTTGGAATTTTTCTAGTTTCTCCCTATCCCATTGAAGAGGGAAGTAAGACATTTGGGGGGCTATCTCTCTGAATCTGTGCCAGTAACCTGCCTTGCGATGTACAGTCTTGTTTGCCTATAGACTCCATTCTTAAACTCCATTCTTACCTTTGATGCCTGTCCTGTCTTGTAGAAACTGTTTCCCAGAATATTCCCATTTTATAGAGGCCATAAACCCTGAACCATATACATTCCTGGAGGGGCTGACACCAGTGCTGGCAGGCCTCTAGGTGTGATCTCACATCCCCCATCCCAACTCACAGGGACTGCAAAGCTCTGGAAGGATCTGTAAACTTAATCCATATTTGGGAGACAAAGAAACTAAAGGGTATAAAGGTAAAGCTTCATCCATATTCATCACGCTGGATTTGGAGACTGACTCCCTTGAGTCACTGCACTAGTAAAATCTGTAATAAAGGCTATTTTTCTGAAAATATCCTCTTGAGTGCCCAGCTGATGAATTCTCCCTTGCTGCCTGGCAGCTTATCTGCAACACTAAAAATTAATACCATAAAAATCACAATGGGATTTGTAGTCTCTGCTTTGGTGCATTGGTTGTGCCCTGAGAGTCCCAGAAGTCTGTTATAGTAGATGCAAAAGATAATAGACAGCATTAGTTAAGTTAAAAATTAACTTTTTTCCAGGGAAGATTCTAGTTTAGGACATGACTACCTACCACAAACTGCTTTTGGTTAAAAAGTTTTATTTTTTTGTTTAAAGTATTACATATAGTAGTACATATATCTCCTTTTTTTCCCCCATTGACCTTCCCCCAGCCTTCCCTACTCCCTGTCACATGCACTCATTCCACCCCCTCACCCCAGTGTCTTGTGTCCATTGGTTGTGTTTATATGCATGTATACAAGTCCTTCAGTTAATCTCTTGCCCCCCCTCTCCAACACTCCCCAGCCTTCAGGTTGTAATTTAACAATTTGTTCCATGCTTTACTGCTTCTTTATCCATCTTTTTTGTTCATCAGGCTATAATGTTCTTTATTTTCTATAAATGAGTGAGATCATGTGGTATTTTTCTTTCATTGCCTGACTTATTTCAGTTAGTATAATGCTCTCCAGTTCCATCCATGCTGCTGCAAATGGTAAGAATTCCTTCTTTTTTATAGCAGCACAGTATTCCATTGTATAGATGTGCCATAGTTTTCAAATCCACTCATCTGCTGATGGGCATTTAGGCTGTTTCCAAATTTTAGCTATGGTGAATTGTGCTTCTATGAATATAGGTGTGCATGTATCCTTTCTGATTGGTGTTTCTAGTTTCTTGGGATATATTCCTAGAAGTGGGATCACTGGGTCAAATGGCAATTCTATTTTTAGTTTTTTGAGGAAACTCCATACTATTCTCCACAGTGGCTATGAAGTATGGTAGCAATCATCTCAGTAGAAACTGCAGTCTTTAACCTTAACTTTAACCCTGCTGTTTGGTTTCTGTACTTATTTGCTTGCTAAAACAATAGAAAAGTTATTTTGATTTTCTGAATTTATATAGGCTGTCCCAATTGATTGAATACTCCATTGATGATAGTTTGATATCCCACTGATTGTGATCTCACTAGTTATCGAAGCACATTCTTCTGGGAACCAGGACAGCTTAATTACCCTAAGTTGTCTCTGTAGCTACAGATAATGCGTTCTGTTGACTCAGTGATACCAAGATCAGGAAAGCACACTTATTCTAAATTGCCTCAGTAGCTCCCAGATAATGTGTTTCTGTTGATTCCGTGATTTGTAGACCCAAAACTATACTTAGTCTTTATAGATAACCAAACCTTTATCAGTTATAACATTTGCAAATATGTCCTCCCATAGAGTGGGCTTTCTTGTTTTGTTGATGGTTTCTGTTGCAGTGCAAAAGCTTTTTATTTTGATGTAGTCCAATTTGTTTATTTTCTCTTTAGTTTCCATTGCCCTAGGAGTGGTATCAGTGAAGAAATTGCTTTGGCATTTGTCTGAAATTGTGCTGACTGTGGATTCCTCTAGTATTTTTTATGGTTTCCTGTCTTAGGTTTAAGTCCTTTATCCACTTTGAGTTTATTTTTGTGTATGGTGTAAGTTGGTGGTCTAGTTTCATATTTTTGCATGTATCTGTCCAATTTTACCAACACCATTTATTGAAGAGACTGTCTTGATTCCATTGTATACTCATACCTCCTTTGTCAAATATTAATTGTGCATAGTGGTTTGGGTTGATATCTGGATTCTCTATTGTATTCCATTGGTCTATATGTCTGTTCTTTTGCTAGTACTAGACTGTTTTAAGAATGGTGACTATGTAATACAGCTTAAAATCTGGTATTGAGATCCCACCTACTTTATTCTTCTTTCTCACGATTGATGTGGCTATTTGGATATTTTTTTTTATTCCAGATGAATTTTTGGAGAGTTTTTCTAGGTCTGTGGAATATGCCCTTAGTATTTTAATGGGGATTGCATTGAATCTATAGATTGCTTTGGGTAGTATGAGCATTTTGATGATATTAATTCTATTAATCCATGAACATGGTATGTTTTTCCATCTGTTTATGTCTTCTTCTATCTCTTTTTTCAGTGTCCTGTAGTTTTCAGCATATAGGTCTTTTACGTCCTTAGTTAATGTTATTCTTAGGTATCGTAATTTTTTTGGTGCGATCGTAAAACAGATTACTATTATAGTCTCTCTTTCTATAAGTTCACTATTAATATATAGAAATGCCGTAGATTTCTTGTCATTAATTTTGTATCATGCTACATTGCTGATTTCATTTATTATGTGTAATAGTTTTTTGATGGAGTCTTAGGATTTTTTATGTACAATATCATGTCATCTGCAAATAAGGACAGTTTTACTTCTTCTTTTCCTATTTGGATGCCTTTTATTTCTTCTTCTTGTCTAATTGCAATGGCTAATACTTCCAGTACTATGTCAAATAGGAGTGGTGAGAGTGGGCATCCCTGTCTTGTTCCTGTTCTTAGGGGAAATGGTTTTAGTTTTTGTTCATTGAGTATGATGTTAGTTGTGAGTTTATCATATATGACTTTTATTATGTTGAGGTATGATCCTTCTTTTCCCACCTAGTTGAGAGTTTTTATCAAGAAATGATGTTGGATTTTGTCAAATTCTTTTTCTGTATCAATTGATATGACTATGTGATTTTTATCTCTCAATTTGTTTATGTGATGTATCACTTTTATTGATTTGCAGATATTGTACCATCCTTCCATCCCTGGGATAAATCCTACTTGGTCATGGTGTATGATCTTTCTGATGTACTTCTGGATGTGATTTGCCAGAATTGTGCTGAGAATTTTGGCATCTATGTTCATGAGGGATGTTGTCCTGCAATGTTCTTTCATTGTGTTGTCTTTATCTGGTTTTGGTATTAGGGTGATGCCGGCTTCATAGCAGGAGCTTGGAAGTGCTCCTTCTTCTAGAAATTTTTGGAATACAGTGGTACCTCGAGATACGAGTTCCCTAACATACGAGATTTTTATTTACTTAAAAGTTCAGGGCATAATATGTTATTTTGTTTTTATAATATGACTATGATATGGGTTTTTATTTGTTAATGTTTAGTTATTTTTATTGGAAATATTTAGATGTTGTTAATAATTTGATTTATGTTAGTCATGTACTCTGAAGATGTAAGTTTGTGTTTGTTTTTTTAAATTGTGTCCAAGGTTGTAAGACTATAATATTGTAAATTATAAATAATACTTAAAATTTTAGAAGTCAGAAGTACAGTAAATGTTTTAGAAAGTAATTTTTTGTGTTTTACTAATAGTTATAGAGGACCATGTTTTTATACTCATTGTAGTTTTTTTTTGAATTAATATAGTTAGTAGTATTTGTTGAATTACAGGGTAAGTATATTTTTATAATTAGGTCTTGGGGTTTATATATAAAAATATTTGGTATATGTTTATTAATTTTTAATTTTAACAGGTAAATTATAAAAATTATTATTAATAATATAAAGTTACTTTAAATATTTTAGTAATTATTAATAGGCTACATATATACATATACTAAAGGCTTGGCGCATGAAATTTGTACATGGGGGTCCACTCAGGCCAGCCTGCACCCTTTCCAATCCAGGACCCCTTGGATTGGGCCTAAACTTGCAGTCAAACATCCCTCTCACAATCCTGGACCACTGGCTCCTAATTGTTTACCTGCCTGTCTGCCAGATTGACCATAACTGCCCCCCGTCTGCTGGCCTGGTCACCCCTAACTATTCCCTCTGCCAACCAGGTTTTTTCCAACTGCCCCCTCCCTCCTGGTCTTATTGCTCCTAACTGCCTACCTCCCTCCACTGGCCTAGTGACTCCCAACTGCCTCGGTCTGCCTCCTGATCACCCCTAACTGCCCCCACCCACGGCCTGGTTGCTCCTCCAGCTGGCTTATTTGCCCTTCACTGTCTTAGTTGCCCTTCACTGCCCTGCCTGCCAGCCTAATCACCCTCAATTGCCCCCCCCCGCTAGGCTGGGTCCCCCCCAACTACACCCCCTACCACGATCCTGTTTGCTCCTAATTTCCCTCCATCCTGGCCTGGTTGCCTCTTACTGTCCCCCAACCCCCCACTAGCCTAGTCACCCCTAACTGTCCCCCTCTGATGGCCTGATTTCCCCTAACTGTCCCCCCCTTCCTGGTCTGGTCATCCCACACAGCCTGCTGTCAGTTATTTGGTTCTCCTTCACTAACCCCCTCTGCCAGCCTGGTTGTAGGCAGCCATCTTGTGAGGGTGTGAGGGTCAATTTGCATATTATAGTATATAAGATATATAGAGAATTTGAGAAAAGTTTAAAGAACAAGTATAATTATTATTCATATTAGTAGGAATGAAACTGGAAAAGTAAGAATTTGTGCTTACCTGTCACCAGAACCAATAAGTAGAGACAAGGATTAAATCTTTATGTGTGCTTTATTCAGGTGGCCAGCAATCTGAGAACATGGCAGGTTATGTATCTTTAAAATACTGTCTTACATCTCATCTTAAGTCTACCCTTTTTATAAGGAGAATAAAAGTATATGTAAAGGTTTGGAGTTGAGGGAGAAAGGTTAGTCAGATAAATGCTGCAGTCTGTTGAATTTCTGAGCATCTCCTTCATCTGCTGACCAGCGATTCTTTATCTGCATCTGGGTGGGGGGAATTTCTATCCCTGGAGAACAATGGCTCAGATACCATCTTGGTCCCTTACAGTCCTTGGGGTACAAGGGTGGAATTGATTGCAAATCTCCTGAAGATGGGGCAGGTCTAGTCATACCTTTCAGCCTCTGGAACAATAGCTTTATACTTTCATTTATTATGAAGCCTGTTAATTATATATCTAAAGCTATTTTTTTTTTTTACTTCTTGAGTTCCCAGTCATTCCCTACTTTTGTCTTTATCTTCATATAGAAGTAATTATTTTGTTGTTGCTCATATATATTAGTATTAGAAAGCCTCATAGCGGATTTATGAATACACTTAACTGCAGATCAACATAAGGGGGCACATTGTATGCAACAATAAATTATGATACTGAAAATATTAAAATAATAAAAAGAACAAATGCCTCTCTAAGGCCAGTAATACTGGGCAGCCAGGAGGTTACTTGAGACAAATCAACACTCAATTAAATCCACTTTGGGAAGCCACTTTTATCCTGAGCAGGGCAATAGGTAAAATTTGATCCCCATGGAGGTGAATTTCTTGACACAGTTTGATTACATTTTCCTTCAAGATGTGATTCATTTTCTCTCCCTTCCCATAAGCCAGAGGTCTCCATGTCCTGTGGAGTCCACACTTGATTCCTAAATATTTACTAAACTTCTGCATAATTTCTGAAACAAAAGCAGGTCCATTATCACTCTGGATGCTCCCAGGTAGGCAAAGTGATGCTCCTTCAGTAAGGCTTTTACTACCTCTGAGGATTTCTCAGTGATGGTAAGATAGGTTGCTGCACATTCTGAAAAGGTATCAACAATGACAAACAAATATTTCCATCATTGGACCCTGAGATCTATTTAAAGCCTATCAGCCTGTCCTCAAACAGGCATTGTCCTTGGTATTGTTTCTCTTCTTTCTTTTTATGGAGATCTGTCTTGAGGTTGTCCTTGTGGCACATAACACATATCCCTATTATTTTGTATGGTTTTAGAAATTCCAGGACCCATGAGCCACAGTTTAATTTAGGCAGTTAATGAATCCCTGCCATAGTGAGTGGTCTCATAAACGTTTCTTGATTGGCTCTGGTAAGGTTCAGGAAGCGGTAAAACTCTTTTGTTATCCTTTCTATATCCACTATTCAGATCTTCCTCATCATAATCCCAGCTTTTAGCTTTCTCTAAGACTGCAGATGAATATTCAGGGTCAAAATGTGACAAGTCTAGAACAGGTAGCAAAGGCATTATAAATGTTCCTTTAGCAGCCTCTTTTGCTGCTCCATTGGCCAGATTATTTCCTTTAGGCACTTCAGTGTCCTTCGTCTGATGCCTGAGGCAGTGCTTAACCGCCATCTGTAAAAGTACTTGGACAGCTTTTAATAATTTCAACATTTCCGCTGCATGTTTCATTTCCTTTTTATTAGAGGTTAATAGTTCTCTTTCCTTCCAGATCAAACTATGTAACATAAAATTAGGAAAGCGTACCTCGAGTCAGCACACACATTCACTTTCTGCATGTGACGATCATAATGCTCTTGTCAATGCAATCAGTTCAGCCTTCTGAGTAGAGGTTCCCAGTGGTAAATCTTTGGCCTCTAGTATATCTTCAAGAGTCACAACTGCATATTCAGCCTTTCTGTGTCCTTTGTCCATATAACTGCTTCAATCTTCATATAGATTCCAGTCTGCCTCTTCTAGAGGATGTTCTTGTAAATCAATTCTGCTGAGAATAAACTTCATGAATTATATCAGCACAGCCATGCATTAAGCGTGGCAGAGTCAGGCTCTGGGAGAAGGGAAACAGGCTTTAACTTACTTACAGTTTGTTTTTATTAATCCTCACCTGATGATGTTTTTTCCATTGAGTTTTAGAGAGAGTGAATGGGATGGAGGGGGAGACAGACAGACAGACAAACACCAATGTGAGGGAGACACATTGGTTGGTAGCCTCCCACTCTCACTAAACTGGGGCCTGGATGGAACCTGCAACACAGGTACATGGCTTTGACTGGGAATCAAGCCCAGGATCCTTTGGTGCTCAGACCTGTGCTCTAACCACTGAGCAGGGCCAGTGAGGGCTAACTTACTTAAAGTTTGAGGGAGATGTTTTGGGAAGAATTGCTTGGTACCTGCCCATTCTTTCAGCATTGCGCCACAAATTCCCTTTTTGCTCTAACAGATTGAACACATGGTGTGGTGGTTAAATGATTATAGACTGCACCAAGGAAAACTCTTCAGCTTCCCGTGAAAGATCCCAGGTGACTGCCACAGCTCTCCTGCAGGCTGGCCATCCTTGGACAATGTGACCCAGTTCCTTTGACAAATATCAGCGGGGTTGCAAAATGTCACTAAGTGTTTGAGTGAGGATTCCTAGGGCAATGCCCTGCTTCTCATAAATATATACTTGACAGGGCTTTAATAGTGTGGAAGCCCCAGTGTTGGTGCAGAAGCTGGGTGTGCCTTCAGGGACTCAGAAACATGAGAGTATTCTTTGTACCTTCTAAAGGGCTATTTTCTGATCCTTTCAGAGTTTCACAAATGGTTTAGCAATGAGCCCACAGTTTGGAATCAAAATGCAGTAGCTGCCATTTCCAGGAATACTCTTAACTGTTTCCTGGTATTGGTAACTTCCTTTCGAACTATGATTTCTTTTCTTTTGTCAGTAAGTTTCCTTTTGCCAGGTTCAAGCAAGAATCCAAGAAACCTTACTGATCATTGGCAAATCTGTGCCTTCTGTGTTGATACTTTATAGTCACAGGATGCCAGATGATTCAAGGTAGCTATGGTATTAGTTAAACATTGCTGAAATGATGTCCCTGTAATTAAGAGATCATTTACTACACAGTGTAACAGAGTTCCTTCTTCTAATTGTTAGGTCCTTTAAGTCCTGGTTCAGCATCTCCCCCCAAATCCTGGTGGAGTTCTTGAACCCTTGTAATAAGATTGTCCAGGAGTACTGAGTATTGACCCAAAATTCTGGGTCCTGCCATTCAAAATCAAATAATGGTTGAGAGTCTTAATCATCCAGAATGCAAAAGAAGGCATTTTTAAAATCCAATACTAAATACCAGAGACTGTTCCCGAGTATACAGTTTACCAATGTATAAGCATTCGGGACAGTGGAGTGAATGTCCGGTACAATGTCACTTATGGCCATTAAATTTTGTACAAATCCATACTCATTTGAGTGGATTTTCTTAATAGACAATATGGGTGTAATGTATGGGGAACAGCAGGGTTAAATAAGTCCATATTCCTGGAACTTCTCAATTATTGGGTATATTTCTATTAGGGTCTCTCTCCACAAGGGATCCTGCCTCTTATTGGGAACTAGAAGCCAGATTCACAAAATTCATGCATGGGGTGGGGGGGGCGCGTTCCTCAGCCCAGCATGTACCCTCTGCAATCTGGGATCCTTCTCACAATCCAGGACTGCTGGCTCCCAACCACTCGCCTGCCTGATTGCCCCTAATTGCTTCTGCCTGCCAGCCTGTTCACACTCTAACCAATCCCCTGCTAGCCTGATCAATACCTAACTGCTCCCCTGCTGGCCTGATTGCCCCCAACTGCCCTCCCTGCTGGCCTGGTCACCCCCAACTGCCCTCCCCTACCTGCTATCCTTTGGCAGCCATCTTGTGTCCACATGGGGGCGACCATCTTGTGTGTTGGAGTGATAGTCAATTTGCATATTACCTCTTTATTATATAGAATTCCCACCCCTGGTTTGAGTCAACTTTAACAGGGGAGGTTCTGCTTATCCCTTCTTGGCTTTCCAGCAGCCCACACAATAGGGTTTACTCAATTCTCAAATCCTTCTGGTTAGAGTCTTTTTATGTCTCCCTCTCATAGTTTCATAAGGAACTGGCAAGCCTGTTCTGGAAGGACATGTAGGTGGAGCTGTTCTCTTGCTGGAGAAAAAGTGATGTGAGCCTAGAACTTTGATAGCAAGTTCCCTCCCAGAAGAGAAATTTAACACTTGGGAATATATACATATTTATGAGTTAAAACCATATTCCCCACAGCACATTCTAATGGCTTTAAGAAAAACTGGCATTCAGAGCTTCCAGAAATTCTAGTTACAGCCTGCCACATGAGGACTCAGTTAGAGGTCTACTGACCATAGCATATGTTGCTCCTGTATCAATTGAAACTCTACACTTTGTCCCCCCAGTGTTAGTTTTACTTGAGGTTCGAGGGGGGGGGGAGTGGCAGGCTAATTTTAATAGGTTGTAATAATTAAACCTCCAGACCCTGTCACTCATCATTGGAGCTATTTCTTTCCCCCAGTATATTGCTCCCATTCTCAGATTATGACTTCCTTTTCCATCACTGGGTGCACTCATTTTCCAGTGCCTCTTTCCTTTGCAATATGTGTACTGACCAGTGGCAAGAATTTTAGATAGAGTCATGTGCCATGTGCCCTCCAACGAAATTGTCCTGAAACCTGTTCCAAGAAAATATTGGCCACTTCAGCCTCTTTCCGTTCTCTGTTATTATAAACTTTGAAGGCAATGTCTGCTACTTGGGAAGGGTTCAAGCCTATTCCTCCCTCTAACTTCTGAAGTTTCTTTCTGATGCCAGGTGACTCTGAGAGAGAAAGGTAATATTCACCATTCTAATATTTTCAAAGGTTCTGGATCCAAATCAGCATATTTTCTATGTGCCCGGAAGATTCCTTCAAGAAACTCAGAAGGGTCCTCTGTGGGTTTTGTTGTACTGCCTGTACCACATTCTGACTTTTCTGCATAGGGATGCCTTTTTTCAATCACTCAAGGATGCACCTCTTATAATGCACTAAGAGAGAAAGGCCAATCTCATTAAAGTCCCAGTTGGGCTCAACTAAAGG
The DNA here is from genome assembly GCA_011751065.1 of Lasiurus cinereus. Taxonomy (NCBI): domain Eukaryota; kingdom Metazoa; phylum Chordata; class Mammalia; order Chiroptera; family Vespertilionidae; genus Lasiurus; species Lasiurus cinereus. The sequence goes on from JAAGEH010001361.1 coordinate 12,298, forward strand.
TATTGCCTTAGTAAGGTCAGGATCTCCATCTGTATTTCCTTGGTGCAGTCTCTGAGCCTCTTCATTTAGCTTATTCAATACAAACCTGCACTTATTACAAGTAAGCAAAATATTCAGTAAGGCTTGTATGTTGCTCAACCGGGATGGTGGGTGGCAAAAAGTAATGTAACTAAGTCAGTCATTTTAGTAGGATAATCCTTATAAGAAGGACTTGAGTGTTGTTGTTTTTTAATAATTCTTTATTTTTGAAAGTATTACATTATATATGTCCTCCCTTTCCCCCAAATGATTTCCTCCAGCAAGCCCCTGTCCCCCCCCCCCCAGGCCCTCACCGCCACATGTCTGTGTCCATGGACCATGCATATATGCATACAAGATAGAAGGACTTGAGTTTTTTCAGTTTAACAGATTCTATGTAGAAAAGGGAATATGTGCCTAATAATATCCAGCAGGCTGGCCCTCTGGCCCTACTCCCACTGGAGGTCTTCACAAAGGGTATTGCCCTGACCCAGTAGGGGAATTTCCTCCACTGAATTTGGTTCCCTGGTGGAATTGGGACAGAGAGACCAGTTCAGGATCACCTCCTCCAGCTCCCACAGCTTAAGGGCCCTTGGGTATCCTGACCATGCTCACAGTAGCCATGACACCTAGATCTTCCTGGTCCCCTCTCTTCTGAGCTTCTGCTATCTATCATAGGCAAATTCCCTTTTCTCTGGATCATTAATCTATGTCCTTTTAATCCTGCTTCTTTATTATGTAAAGTAATAAAAGGTTATACATAAGGTATTTCATCCTACTTTCCTGATCTTTGTCAAAACAACTTTAATTGCAGTATAGTAGAGTAATTTAAAGACCCCTTTTGATTTGAATTGTGCTTTCACCAGCTTTCCAGCTTTCAGTCAGATGTCCCCAGAGATGCTTCTGAAAGTAACATCACCATAGTTAAAACTTGTATTGGTTGGTGATGGTGGGACTGGGAAAGCTACAATCATGCAACATCATCTGACTGGTGAATTTGAGAAATATATAGCCACTGTGGGTGTTGAGGTCCATCCCCTTGTGTTCCACACCAACAGAGGGCCTAGGTTCAATGAATGGTGTTCAGCAGGCCAGGAGAAGTTCAGTGGACTGGGAGACAGCTATTACATCCAAGCCCAGTGTGCCATTATAATGTTTGATGTAACTTTGAGAGCTACTTACAAAAATTGGCTTAACTGGCATATAGATCTGGTACTAGTGTGTGAAAACATCCCTCTCATGTTGTGTGGGAACAAAGTGGATATTAAGGACTGGAAAGTTAAGGCAAAACCAATGGTCTTTCACTGTAAGAATCTTCAGTACTATGACATTTCTGCCCAAAATAGCTATAACTGGCTTGCTAGAAAACTAATTGGAGACCCTAACTTGCAGTTTGTTCCCATGATTGCTCTTGTCCCGCCAATGTTTATCATGGATCCAGTAATGGCAGCACAGTATAAGCACAATCTAGAGGTTGCTCAGAGCACCACTCTCCTAGGTGAATATGACAACCTGTTAGAAAGGGAAGCTGGAGCCCAGCATCACAAGTCTAGTTTTATAGACAACTGTCCTGTGATGTCAGTGGTGCAATGTGTTTGCCACTTCATTATACAGCAAAGAAGAAACTGTGCTTGATCGTTGGGATGCTCAAAGAGATGAATGGGCTTTAGAGTGAATGTGGCAGTTAAAAAATACCTTCATTATTTGAACCTACATATTTAGTTACTTTGGAATGCAGCTGTTTCCTTATGGAGCTTCAATTATAAGAATGCTGTAGTCGCATTACAATATTCAGAGGTGAAACCTGTTTGTTGCTATCATTCCCATTCCTTTTCATTTAGAATCAGAATGAAGTTGTATTTCAAATAGCTAAGAAAAAATAAAAATAAAATAAAGACCTGTTTTGCAGCCAGCTGTCTCCTGAGTCCAGGTTATACATAAGTTAAGCAATACTACAGTAAAAAGTCATGTTCTTTTTAGTCATCCTATGTAATAAAAGAGTAATATGCAAATTGACCACACCTATGTTACACCCACAAGCCACGCCCATCAGCCAATCAGGAGTGAGTATGCAAATTAACCCAACCAAGATGGCTATGGCCACAGAGAGAGCAGGAGAGCTGCTTGGGTTGCCCTGGTGATGGAGGAAGCCAAGCTTTCCACACACCCTGGCTGCCCCAGGCCTCTGCTTAAGGCTACAAAGTTTCAATTATAGAAGATAAATAAATTCCAACAGAAATGGCTGCTGCCACTGAGCGAGCAGAAAGCTTAGCTCCACTCCAGGCTACAAAGTTTCAATTGTAGAAAATGAATAAATCTCAGATACCATGGCCTCTGCTTGGGTCGCTGAGGGTGTGGCCAGCCTGCAAACAACCACAGGCCCGTCCCCCAGGCCACTCCATGTCCCAAGGGAACACCCACCCTGATCTGGGACACCTTTCAGGGCAAATCAGCTGGCCCTCACCCATGCACCAGGCCTCTATTCTATCTGATAAAAGAGTAATATGCAGATTGAGCATCACTCCAACACACAAGATGACTGCCTCCATGTGGACACAAGATGGCCACCACAAGATGGTCAGCAGGAGAGGGCAGTTGGGAGGGACCAGACTTGCAAGGGAGGGCAGTTGGGGGTGATCAAGCCTGCAGGGGAAGGCAGTTAGGGGTGAACAGGCCAGCAGAGGAAGGAAGTTGGGGTGACTGGGCCTGCAGAAAGGGAAGTTGTGGGGAACCAGGCCTGCAGGAGAGGGCAGTTAGGAGTGACCAGGCCAACAGGGGAGGGCATTTAGGAGCAAACAGGCTGGCAGGGGAGTGGTTAGGTGGTGATCAGGTTGGCAGACAGAATCGGTTAGGGACAATCAGGAAGGCAGGCATACGAGCAGTTGAGAGCCAGCAGTCCTGTGATATCAGGCCTAAATGGGAAGTCGGACATCCCTTGAGGGGTCCCAGATAGGAGAGGGTGCAGGCTGGGCTGAAGGACACCCCCCTGCTCAAGCACAAATTTCATGCACCGGGTCTCTAGTAAGTTTATAAGCATAGGTGGAACAATCAGCCAAAACTTTCCCCAAATGACTGATTCCCAGAACAGAAGTCCCCACCCCAACCTAATTCTACGAGACAGAGCTCTGTAATTTCACACAAAGCAGAGCAGGAGGTATCTTAATTCTGATGACTGATCTAAGTCATAATCCGGGATTGTAATTCTGAATCAGAAAGCACGGTAATTCAACAGAAAGTGAAGGTGATGGAGGTAACATGAGTTGGAGAAGGAAAGTTTCCAAGTGAAATCACTTGGCAGCTGCTAAGAAGTCTCCAAATCCACACCCTGGAACCTCCTACTCCAGGCATCCAAGGGGACACCCCACCAATACACAGACTTACTGCAAAGTACCAAGGCTCTCCCAACAGAGTCATCAGAATATGAAACCTGAAAAGTCATCATTCATTCTACCTGTCACTACCAGCACCAATAAGGAGAGATAAGGATTACATATTTATGGTCACTTTATTCAGATGATAGGTGGTCCTGAGAAGGCTAATTCCAATGTAACACTAATATTTGCAGGGGGGAGGGGCGCCGGGGGGCAGCTAGCATTCTAGATCTGTGCCAACAAGCCCAGTGTACATTCCTGATAACCTACAGTTAAGTCTCTGCCTCTTTCCCAGAAACTGGCCTTGCAAAACCTGTTACCTAAATACAGAGGCCATAACCACCAGAGGGCAGGGGTTATTAGTGCTGGCGCCAGGCCAGATCATCAGATATGGTCTCAAGACCCCCAACTCCTATGGTCTTTTTGTAAAAGCCCATGAAGGGACTGGAAGTATAATCCATAATTGAGGGACAAAGACCCCAGAAAGATATAAAAGAGAAGCCCCTTGCATGTTACTGTACTCAGATTTGGGAAGTTATTCCACTGAGTCTGCCAGCATAAATAAGCAGTGTAACTCCTTTTCTCTAAAAGTGTTGCTTGGTTTTTCTCTGGTCTTCTGCAACAACTGTCCATGAAGCCAACTTCACTTGGTCTTTTTGGCCTCCACTGAGTGTACTGGGCTTGGGGCCAAGGGGAGTGGGATAGGCCTCCGGGAGATGCGTCCTGCTGATTTTAGCAGAATTGAACTGGGGGACTCTGGGGATTCCCAGACCTCAGCCTAGGACCTGGCCAGCATCTGGAGAAAGTGGATGGACACCTCTGGACCTGTAGACAGAAATGGTGAGGTAGGGGCCCATATAGTTAGGCCCACTCTGAGTGGAAGGGGAGCTTGATCACCTTCTAGGAAGTCATCCAACTTTGTCAGATAAAATTAGTCAGGAATTGGGTGGACTGTTTAAACTCTGAGTGAATATCTGCTGAAAATGTGAGGGTGTGGAAGGAGAGGGCCTGCCCTCTCCTATCCTTTGTGTGGCTCCATGACCTTGGTTACGGAGTCCGAATGGCCCCAAACTGCAGTTCCATGATTTTTCATAAGGCATAAAGGTGATTCACTTCCATGTGGAGGTGGCCAGGCTCGAAGTTTATATGGGTACACGTTAGCTAAGACAAAGCTAAGCTCCTAAGGGAAGTGGCCAGGCCGGCATCTGAGTGGATCTGTGAAAATAGGTTACCCCCTTCTATTGTCTGTCTCTCTCCACCGATCATCATGGGGTTCAGATAAAGTAAACCCACTGTCTTTAATTGCATGTTGAAAAATTTCAAAAAGGGTTTGAATGTGGACTATGGTATTAAAATGAATCCCAAAACACTGAGGAAATTCTGTGAATTAGAATGGCCAGCGTTCAGGGTCAGCTGGCTCTTGGAAAGCTCTTTAGATGAAGGACTGGTCAGGGCAGTCTTGAATGTAGTCACAAAGGACCCCAGACACCCAGATCAGTTTCCTTACATAGACAGCTGGTTAGAAATTGCTTAAACCTTGCTGTCTTGGGTACAGTTCTGCATGTGTAAGAAGGGACAGAGTAAGGTTTTATTAGCAGGAGAAAAGAAGCAGGCAGGACAGGAAAAAGCAGAAGAGAAGCAGGCAGGAGAAAAGAAATAGGTCCCTCCAAAGGGAACCCAATCCCCTATTCTGCAAGGACCTCCTGAGAAAGTCCCGACAGTTGCACCTCCTCCATATGTGCCACAGGTATCACCAAGTGCTCCCCCAGCTGGTCTGGAAAGTCTGGAAACACCGCCAAAGCCAGTTGGGCAGCACTTACATTCAGCTGATCAAGGGCCCAAGCCACAATGTCAGATGCCTCTCAGGGACATTCGGGATGCCAAAGTACTTGGTGAATATGGGACCTTGCAGGAAGGAGGGCCAGTCTATTATTATAAGCCCTTTACCACAAGTGACATCCTGAATTGGAAACATCATACCCCAGCTTATTCTGAAAAACCTTAGCCATGGTAGACCTCCTAGAAATGATCTTCCAGACCCAGAAGCCCACCAGGGTGGACTGCAAGCAATTTTTTTTCATGTTCTTTAACACTGAAGAGCTCATGAGAATAATAACAGAGGCTTGGAAGTGGCTTCAGACCCAGGACACATAAGAGATATTAGACACAGACAGATAGACCAGGGAGGCCTTCCCAGATGAGGAACCCGATTGGGACCCAAACTCAGAAGACAGAATGGCCAGGCTAGAAAGATATTGGCTGGCCTTCCTTCAGGGGGTCAGCGCGAGAGCCAAGAAGCCCACCAATATGGCTAAAATCTCTTGAGTTCTTCCAGAAAACTAATGAAAGTACAACAGCTTTCTATGAGAGACTATGTGAGGCATACTGGATCTACTACACCCCTTTAAACCTAGGGCCCAGGAAAATCAAACCATGGTACATGCCGCTTTTGTAGGCCACACCCAGTCTGATATCAGGAGAAAATTACAGAAGCTGGAAGAATTTGCAAGAAAAACATACTACCGATCTGCTAGAGATAGCTAACAAAGTTTTTATCAATCAAGATAGTGTGGCAAGGGAGGAAGAAGAAAAGAGCATACAAAGAAGGGGCAATATAATAGCAGTGGCTTTTAGAGGCTCAGGCTCCAAGACAGATCAGAAGGGGAAGCAAGAATATAGATCAGGGGGAAAAGGAAGAGCAAACCTGAGATGAGACCAGTGTGCCTATTATAAAGAAACAGGACACAGGAAAAATGAATGTCCCAAATGGCAAAGTAAGAAAATTTGGCCTCCTTTTTGGCCCAGTCACTATCAACCAGAACCACCAGAAGCAGATCTCATTGGTCTAGCAATGGCTGATTCCGACTAGGACAGACCAGGCTCTTTTTAGCTGGGCCCCTATGAACCCATGGTCAGAATAAAAATAGGAGCCAGACTGTGGACTTTATGGTTGATATGGGAGCTGAGCACTCAGTAGTCACTCGGAAAGTAGCACCTCTCTCAGGAAAGGTCACCATTATTGGAGCTACTGGGGAACAGACCCATAGACCATCCTGCCTCCCTCACTGATGCCAACTTGGTGTCGATCATGCAATTAATTAATTCCTGTACTTGCCAGACTGTTCAGTGTCTCTAATGGGTAGAGACCTTTTAGCCAAAGTGGGGGCAGAAATCACTTTTACTCCAAATGGCTTAGCACAGCTTTGCCTAAGTGAGGAGACCTTCCCAATGATCCTGTCCTATAAGTGCTAAGGGAGGAAGAATGAAGACTTTATACCCCTCAGTCAAAGGCTTCACCATAAGAACCTGAATTAGGGAAAGAATTCCCATTGGTCTGGGTGGAAAGGAATACTCCAGGCCTGGCTAAGGACCATGCCCCAGGACTAATCGACTTAAAGCCTGGGTCACAGCCTGTTAAAATCCAACAATATCCAATTCCAAGGGAAGCACGCCTACGAATCCAGGTCCACTTAGACAGGCTGCTCCAGTGGGGGTTTCTTCAATGATGCAGATATCCATGGAACATGCCTCTCTTGCCTGTCAAAAAGCCTGTGACTAATGACTACTGCCTGGTGCAGGACCTGCGGGCTGTTAATAAGGCTTTATAACCCTGCATTTAGCGCTGCCAAATCCCTACACTCTTCTGGGACTCATTCCATCAGAGACAGGATGGTTTACATGCCTAGATCTGAAATATGCCTTTTTCTGCCTTTGGTTAACCCCTTCCAGCCAGCCCCTTTTTGCCTTTGAATGGGAAAACCCAACTATGGAGGGCCAAGGAGCAGCTCACCTGGACCAGACTGCTATAAGTGTTCAAGAACTCTCCTACTCTTTTTAGTGGAACATCAGCATCTGATCTAAGTTCCCAGGGCAGGACTTGGGGTGTGTTATACTCCAATATGTAGACAAACCTCCTACTGGCTAGCTCCATAAGAGCTCAGTGCTGGGAGGGAACAAGAGCCCTTCTGAAACTATTAACTGAAAAAGGTTGTCGCGTGTCTAAGAAAAAGGCACAGATTTATCAGAAAGAAGTCAAGTATCTAGGCTTACAAATCACCCAATGGAAACAAAAGCTAGGGACTGAAAGAAAGCAGTCAATATGTTCCATCCCAGTCCCTTGCACCGGATGGCAGATTCGGGAATTCCTGTGAGTGGCAGGGTTCTGTCGAATTTGGATCCCAGGGTTCTCAGACCTGGCCAAGCTCTCTATGAAGCTTTAAAAGGAGAAGAGAAGGTACGCATCAACTGGGGTCATGAGCAGGAGAATGGCTTCATCACCATAAAAGCTCACTAAGGGCCCTGCATTAGGGCTACCAAGTGTGACTTGAGACTTTAATCTTTCGTTTATGAGAACAGTGAGGTAGCCCTAGGAGTTCAAACCCAGGAGTTTGGACCCTGGCAAAGACCATTTGCTTATCTTTCCAAGTAGATTGGCTCAGTTGCCTCGGGGTGGCACCTATGTCTTAGGACCCTTGCAGCCATAGCATTGTTAGTCAATGAAGCAGATAAGCTTACCATAGGACAAAATTTAAGTGTAAAAGTAACTCATGGTGTTGTCACACTGATGGAAGCAAGGGGGAGCACTGGCTGACTCATGCTCCATGCTCAAATGACTCAGTTGCAAGGGCTGTTATGTGAAAATCTGTGAATATGATTAGAAGTAGTGAGAACTCTTAATCTTGCCACCTCTTCACCCACTGCTGAGGGGACCCTTGAGCATGATTGCCTGGAAATCCTAAAGGAGATTTACTCCAGCCATCCAGATCTAACAGACAAACCCCTGCAAAACCCAGACTTAGTATTGTTCACCGGATGGCAGTAGTTTCTTAGGTGAAGGAAAAAGACAAGCTGTATATGCAGTGATATCAAACTTTGAGACAATTGAGGCACAGGCCCTGCCTGAAGGGAAGTCAACACAGAGGGCAGAACTTTAGGCCCTAGTAAGAGCCCTAGAACTCAGTAAAAATAAGCGTGTCAACATCTACACTGACTTGTGCTATGCCTTTGCTACCCTGCATATCCATGGGGCCATATATAAAGAAAGGGGCTCCTGAGGGCTGGAGGAAATGGAATAAAAAATCAGAATGAGATTTTAAAGTTACTAGAAGCAGTCTTGGAGCCCAAGGAAATAGCTATCATCCATTGCAGAGGTCACCAGAAAGGGAAAGACTCAGTGTCAGAAGGAAACCAGTTTGCTGATGCTGCATCCAAGCTGGCTGCTAAAAAACAAGCAGCACCATCATAGATCATGTTGGACCCCGAATTACCTGAACTTCCAAAATACACTCCTTAGGAAGAGGAATAGGTCCAGCAAGAAGAGGGCAATTCTCAGGAATTGTGGATACTCCCAGATCATAGGTCCTATGTCCCAGAACAGTTAGCCCATAAGATAGCCCTCCAGCAGCATGGACTTACTCATTTAGAGAAGACTGCCCCTAGTAGATTTGTTAGGTAGATACTACCTTATTGCCTGTCTTCCCTTCTTGTGTGACTCAGTCTTTCAGTGTCGCCTCCTCTGTGCTCAGAACAATGCCAAACAATGTCCTGTGGGACCGATAGGAGTTCAGTGCTGTGGGCAAGCTCCTTTTTATGACTTAGAAGTAGATTTTATAGAAATAGGGCCTAGCAGAGGAAACAAATACCTGCTAGTCTTTGTTTGCACCTTTCCAGGCTGAGTTGAGGCATATCTCACTCGCATCGAAAAGGCAAGAGAAGTCACTAAGGCATTGCTGAAGGATATGAATCCACGGTATGGAATGCCTCTGACCATAGGGTTCGATAATGGCCCACCCTTTGTAGCAGAAATAGTACAACAGGTAACTAAGGCTTTAGAAATTAGGTAGAACCTACATACAGCTTACAGGCCTCAGAGTTCAGGGAAAGTAGACCTCATGAACTGGACTCCAAAGCAGGCTATGGCTAAGCTATGTCAAGAGACAACCTTGCCCTGGACAAATATCTTGTCTCTTGTACTCCTGTGGGTACGGTGTGCCCCAAGGGCCAGGATAGGTTTATCTCCCTTTGAAATTCTATATGGTAGACCCTCTTTCCTTAGTTTGGCCACAGGGATATTTGGGGGAAATAGGGAACTTAGAAATCCAGAAGCAAACTATAAGGATTTGGAAAAACTGTCTTTTAAGTCCACAGATGGGTTATTGACTGACTACCCATCTCTCCAGGAACAGCTGTACACCTTATAAACCTGGAGACCAGGTTTGGTAAAGGATTGGAAAAAAAGAGCCCCATAAGCCTATTTGGAAGGGACCCTATCCAGTCATACTGACCACCTCCACAGCTCTCAAGTTTGCAGGAATGAACACCTGGATCCACCACTCCCAGGTAAAAGCAGCCCACCAGCCAAGTGCTGCCCAACCTGAGTAGAAAGTGACCTCTGACCAGAAACAATCCCTGTGGATCACCCTCAATAGAACAATGGACCTGGCTGATCAACCTGCTCCAAGGAATTCAGTAACACCTTGTTGAATTCTTCCTTACACTAATCTTTCTTTCTTATCTCATCCTAAAGGCAATATTCTCTGATATTTATGAGTAATCAGACATTAAAAAAAAACAATTCAGAATTCATATCAAGTAAAAGGTATTTAGAAGAACCAAAGCACTCTTGAAATAGAAGCTGAAGGCTTCCCATTTATAGACTGATAAAGCAAGAGTAATCAAGTTGGTGTGATACTGAATTAACACAGATACATAAACCAATGGAACAGAAGAGAATACCCTGAAGTAATCTGATGAAAGCCTTACCAACATGGAACATAAAGATTACTCTGTCAAAGGATACGATTCCCAGGGTTAAACATGCAATCTCCAAGAAATGGATGTGATAAAAATGATCTAAAGTATCTAACATTTAGACATTTCGGTTGATTTCTTATTTTAAAATTCATAATGGAATAAACCACCCTCTGTCACAGAAGTATGTTTGTCAACTTTCCTCTCCATTCTGAATCATGAAGAGTTTGAAGCCAGTGACTCACTCATTTAGCTTCAAATGTATATAGAAGCAATTGGAAAATTTTCCACCTAACCTATTGGTCCCTTCTCCAGAACTTACAAAGTATCTTGGCATATTATTATCTTACTTCTGTTGCCAATGTGTACAATAGGTATTTTGTGGTGACCTGATGAAATAATTCCAAATGCACAGACGTGGATGAGTTTAAATGTGTCCAAAAGTTTCATTACATCATCTAGTTCTTATTGTGCATGCCTTGAGTAGAGGAATTTCTTCCTCCAGCTCCAGTACCAAGCTTTTATCCCTTCTGGGGAGGTTTCCGGTCCTTTCCAGGGGATTAAGTCCTCTCAGAGGCAACTTCCTAAAGTGCATGTAGGGGTTTGTTTACCAGTAAATTAGATGGAAATTTTGCTCTGTTTCTGCTTCCCAGTTTATGAAAATTATTTAATCCCCTTTTGCTTTCTTCCTTCTATTAAAAATTCTGACTGCCTACACTGACATCTCCCTATCTAGAGAATTTGAGCTTTCATAATCTTATAAAGGGTAAATATGTGAAGGTCTCAGTTTTCTGTAACTATTTCATGCTGTCAATGGGGCATAGGCCTATCTATCCATGTCTCTTCTCAAAGCTTCTCTCCTATCTATTAAAGGAAGAAGCAGAAAGGGAAGTGGAAATTTCACATAGGGAAAGGGGATATTTTAAAATATATACATGTATTTTATTGATTTTTTACAGAGAAGACGGGAGAGGGATAGAAAGTCAGAAACATCAATGAGAGAGAGATATTGATCAGCTGCCTCCTGCAGGCCAACGCTCTATCCACTGAGCCAAACCGGTTTTGGCAAGGGAAAAGGGATATTTTAAAAGTTCAGGTCAGCCAGCTGTCACTGGAAGAGAGCAGCATCCACAAGGTCCAAAGGATGACACTATCTGGACGATGGCACTGCACAAGAAGCTCTTATTCTTGTTGTGGAATGTAATGTCACTGCTTCTAGATATAACTGGAGGGGGGAGGCTCTTTCTTCTTAAAAACAAACTTCAAGTATTGTATCTCAAATCAGCGAGCTGGACAAGATGCCTTAATGAACCAATCAGTTAGGAGTCATCTTATTTCACACAGGCTCAGAGCAGATTGCCTCTGTCAAATTCAGAATAAATATAGGAGGGATTACTTCCTTTTTATATCCTTCTAGTTCTTTGATTAGTTATTTTTGTGGACAGCTTGTAACCTTGAATACATATCATATCTAGCAAACACCTATAACCTTAAGTATCATATCTATATAGGCACCTGGCACCAATATCAGTGTATCAGTTAGATGGCTAGCTTGCAAGGTTAAATAATTAAGTTTATCATTTCTATTATTCAAGCTAAAAACAAAGTTATTTTACAGTCTAAAAATAACAGAGTTGACCTACGGAATACAAGATTGTCTAAGAATAATAGAGTTAGTTCAAACAGCAGTTTCAAATAGCAGTTTTTCCAAAGGAGGGATCACTATGCTTCACAAGTACTCAAAGGGCTGGCAGTCATGTGCATGGTCATGGGCTCCATTTTTAGGACTCTTCTGGGAATGCTCAAAAGAAAAATGTTTAATTCTGGATAAGTGGATCCAGCTATTAATTCCTTCAAGTTTTAAAGCTGTGGACACCGTTAGCAAAGCTTAGTAGGGGTCTTTCCATTTAGGTTGTAACTGGCTAGTGGGAGAAACTTCCTTCCAAGTTTTGAGAAGGACTAGGTCACCTGGGTTTATTTGAGTAGAGATGGAATTTTTATTGGGCATAGGCATAATTTTATTTCCATATTCAGTTAGGGATTTTTGTACTTATCCTAAATTAGTTAAGTATTTGACAAGTTCATGAGTCTCAATGTCTAATAGAATGTCAAAGGTTAGGAAGGGTCTTCCATAAAACATTTCAAAGGGACTCTGGAGGAAAAGGGGCCATGTGCTAACGCAACTAACTCAGGAATGGCCTTCATGGTGGCCTTGCAAACTCAGAAACCTGAAGTAACCACAAATTAAAACTTTTCCATTTAAAAAGCAGTTCATAGTGGATAGTCATGTAGTAGGCCAGTATCTTCCATGACAAAGATCAACTATGATGTTAACTGAGCCTATTGTCATTTTGAACCTATGATAATATAACTTTGAATGTCAGGGTAACTTGTAACTTCCCTTTTTCCCTGGGGCACAACTAGTGCATCAGGAAGAGACCACAAATTCCCTGATTGTTATTGTTACCATGTTAATTGTTGACTGTTAACTATCCCTTACCCAACTGAGTAAAAGAAGCATGTGTCCCTTTCAATCAACCTAGGAGAGAGAACTACATAACCAGACACCCGGAGAAGAAAGACCATGGGCAGAAAAAGAAACAGCCAACAAAAGACAGAAAGGCAGGTTTCAACAGAAAAGGAAGTAAACAAAATAGAACCACAAATAAGCCTACCAGAGAAAGAGTTCAGAGAAATGATCATAATGTGGTTGAAAAGAATGGAAGACAAATTTGACAATATGAGTAAGAACCAAGAGGAAATGAAGAAGAACCTAGAGGAGGTGCAGAATAAACAAGAAGAAATGAAAAATGACATCACTGCTATAAAGAACTCAATAGAAAGCATCAAAAGTAGACTAAATGAAGCAGAGGACCGCATCAGTGAGCAAGAAGACATGGTAGGAAAAAATACCCAAGTACAGCAGCTTCTAGAAAAAAAAGTTAATAAGCAGGAGGAGAGTCTAAGGGAACTTTGGGATAACATGAAACAAAACAACATCCGCATAATTGGGGTTCCAGAAAGAGTGGAAACTGAACAAGGATTAGAGAATGTGTTCGAAGAAATAATGACAGAAAATTTCCCCAATATAGAAAAGAAAAAACCCACACAAATCCAAGAAGCTCACAGAGTCCCAAGCAAAATGAACGCCAACAAACCGACACCGAGGCACATTATAATTAAATTGGCAAACACCGATGACAAAGTAAGAATCTTAAAAGCAGCCAGAGAGAAACAGAAAGTTACCTACAAAGGAACCCCCATAAGACTAGCTACTGACTTCTCAACAGAAACTTGTCAGGCCAGAAGGGAATGGAATGAAATATACAAAGTCATGCAAAGGAAGGGTCTGAATCCAAGAATACTGTACCCTGCAAGACTCAATCAAAATGGAAGGTGAAATAAAAAGCTTCACAGACAAAAAAGGACTAAGGGAATATGTTACCACCAAACCAGCAATGCAAGAAATGTTAAAAGGTCTGCTGTAATAAAAAGAAAGAAGAAGCAAAGAAGGAACTCGGGGGTAAGGACTAAAAATGGCAACAGATAAGTACTTATCAATAATAACTTTAAATGTAAATGGATTAAATGCTCCAATGAAAAGACATAGGGTAACCGATTGGATAAGAAAAAATGATCCATATATCTGCTGTCTTCAAGAAACCCACCTTAGTAAGAGAGATGCACACAGATTTAGGGTGAAGGGATGGAACATAGTATTTCAGGCAAATGGAAATGAAAAAAAAAAAGCTGGGGTTGCAATACTTATAGCTGACAAATTAGATCTCAAAGTGAAGGACATAACAAGAAATAAAGAAGGACACTTCATAATACTAAAGGGAACAATCCAACAAGAAGAAATAACTCTGGTAAACATATATGCACCCAATATAGGAGTACCTAAATACATAAAAAAACTCTTGGAGGATATTAAGGGAGAGATCGACAACAATACAGTAATAGTAGGAGACTTTAATACCCCACTATCACCATTGGACAAATCCTCTAAACAAAAAATCAGCAAAGAAACATCAATCCTAAATGACTCACTAGAACAGATGGAATTAATTGACATCTTCAGAACATTTCACCCCAAAGCCACAGAATATACATTCTTCGCCAGTGCACATGGGTCATTTTCAAAGATAGATCATTGTTTGGTCATAAGAAAAGTCTCTTAAAATTCAAGAAGATAGAAATCATATCAAGCATTTTCTCAGACCACAGTGGCATAAAACTAGAAATCAACTATAATAAAAACAATAGAAAGAAATCAAACACATGGAGACTAAACAACATGCTATTAAAAAATGATTGGGTAAACAGAGAGATCAAGGAAGAAATAAAAAAAACATAATGGCAACAAATGACAATGACAACACAACAATACAAAATTTATGGGACACAGTGAAAGCAGTCTTGAGAGGGAAGTTCATAGCCCTACAAGCCTACTGCAAAAAACAGGAAACAATGGTAATAAATTACCAAAACCTACAACTCAAAGAGCTAGAACGAGAGCAACAAGAAAAGCCCAGTGTACTCAGAAGGAAGGAAATAGTGAAGATCAGGGTGGAGATAAACAACTTGGAGACCAAAGAAACAATTAAAAAGATCAACAAAACAAAGAGCTGGTTCTTTGAAAGGATAAACAAGATTGATGGACCCCTAGCCAGGCTCACCAAGAAGCAAAGAGAGAAGACCCAAATAAACAAAATCAGAAATGAAAGAGGAGAAATAACAACAGACCCTGTGGAAATACAAAGGATTGTTAAAAATATTATGACCAACTCTATTCCAACAAATTGGACAACCTGCAAGAAATGGACATTTTCCTAGAAAAATATAACCTTCCAAATCTCAATGAGGAGGAAACCAAACATCTCAATAGTCCAATAACTATGGGAGAAATTGAAGCAGTCATCAAAAAGCTTCCAGCAAATAAATGCCTGGGTCCAGACGGCTACACAGGAGAGTGTTACCAAACATTCAAGGAAGAATTAAAACCTATCCTCCTCAGACTATTCAAAAACATTCAAGAAGAAGGAACACTTCGAAACGCCTTCTATGAAGCCAGCATCACCCTAATACCAAAACCAGATAAAGACAACACAATGAAAGAGAATTATAGGCCAATATCTCTCATGAACATAGATGCCAAAATCCTCAACAAAATTCTAGCAAACCGGATCCAGCAGTACATCAGAAAGATCATACACCATGACCAAGCAGGATTCATCCCAGGAATGCAGGGATGGTACAATATCCGCAAATCAATAAATGTGATACATCACATAAACAAATTGAGATATAAAAATCACATAGTTATATCAATTGATGCAGAAAAAGCATTTGACAAAATCCAACACCCTTTCTTGATAAAAACTCTCAGCAAAGTGGGAATAGAAGGAGCATACCTCACCATCATAGAAGCCATATATGATAAACCCACAGCTAACATCATACTCAATGGGCCAAAACTAAAACCATTTCCCCTAAGAACAGGAACAAGACAGGGATGCCCACTCTCACCTCTCCTGTTCGACATAGTACTGGAAGTATTAGCCATTTGCAATTAGACAAGATGAAGAAATAAAAGGCATCCAAATTGGAAAAGAAGAAGTAAAGCTATCCTTATTTGCAGATGACATGATATTGTACATAAAAAACCCAAAGGACTCCATTCCAAAGCTAATTGACTTAATTAATGAATTTGGCACTGTAGCAGGATACAAAATTAATGCTAAGAAGTCTTTGGCATTTCTATACACTAATAGTGAAATTATAGAAAGAGAAACTAAAAAAGCAATCCCATTTACCATCGCACCAAAAAAATTAAGATACCTAGGAATAAACTTAACTAAAGAGGTAAAAGACCTTTATGCAGAAAACTACAGGACACTGAAAAAAGAGATAGAGAAAGATGTTAACAGATGGAAGAGCATACCATGCTCATGGATTGGGAGAATCAACATCATTAAAATGTCCATACTACCCAAAGCAATCTACACATTCAACGCACTACCCATTAAAATACCAACGACATATTTCACAGACCTACAAAGAATTCTTCATAGATTCATCTGGAACAAAAAAAAGACCACGGATAGCTACAGTAATTCTGAGAAAGAAGAATAAAGTCGGTGGGATTTCAATACCAGACTTCAAGCTATACTACAAAGCAACTGTTCTCAAAACAGCCTGGTACTGGCACAAGAACAGACATATAGATCAATGGAATAGAATAGAGAACCCAGATATCCACCCAAACCACTATGCTCAATTAATATATGACAAAGGAGGCATGAACATTCAATGGAGCCAAGATAGCCTCTTCAATAAATGGTGTTGGGAAAATTGGACAGATACATGCAAAAAATTGAAACTGAACCACCAACTTACACCAAATACAAAAATAAACTCAAAATGGATACTGGACTTAAACATTAAAAGGGAAACCATAAAAATACTAGAGGAATCCACAGGCAGCACAGTCTCAGATATATGCCGAAAAAACTTCTTCATTGATACTGCTCCAAAGGCAATGGAAGCTAAAGAAAAAATAAACAAATGGGACTACATCAAAATAAAAAGCTTTTGCACAGCAAAAGAAACCATCAACAAAACAACAAGAAAGATCACTGTATGGGAGAACATATTTGCAAATGATATCACTGATAAAGGTTTAATCTCCAAAATCTACAGCCAACTTATACAACTTAATAAAAGGAAGATAAACGATCAAATAAAAAAATGGGCAATGGACCTAAATAGAACCTTTTCGAAAGACGACAGAAGGAAGGCCAAGAGACACATGAAAACATGTTCAAAGTCACTAATCATCTGAGAGATGCAAATCAAAACGACAATGCGATACCATCTTACACCGGTCAAAAAGGCAATCATCAACAAATCAACAAACGACAAGTGTTGGCGAGGATGCGGAGAAAAAGGGACCCTTGTGCACTGTTGGTGGGAATGCAGACTGGTGCAGCCACTGTGGAGAACAGTTTGGAGTTTTCTTAAAAAACTAAAAATGGATCTCCCATTTGACCCTGTAATCCCACTCTTAGGAATTTATCCTAAGAAATCACAAACACCAATCAGAAAGGATTTATGTACCCCTATGTTCATAGCAGCACAATTTACAATAGCCACAATTTGGAAACAGCCTAGGTGCCCGTCAGCAGATGAATGGATCAGCAAACTGTGGTACATCTACACAATGGAATTCTATGCTGCCATTAAAAAGAAAGAATTATTACCATTTTCAGCAACCTGGTTGGAACTGGAGAGCCCAGTCAATGAAGGAGAAACATCACATGATCACACTCATTGGGGCATAATAAAGTAC
Source organism: Lasiurus cinereus (assembly GCA_011751065.1). Taxonomy (NCBI): domain Eukaryota; kingdom Metazoa; phylum Chordata; class Mammalia; order Chiroptera; family Vespertilionidae; genus Lasiurus; species Lasiurus cinereus. Next base: position 29,788 of record JAAGEH010001361.1, read on the forward strand.
ATTATAAACTGATGAACAAAAGGATAGATACAGAGACAGTAAAACTTCTAACAGACTGAAATTACAGCAGGAAGATTAAAGTTAGGTGAGGTAGATAAGAGATCAATCAAAGGACTTGTATGCATGCATATAAGCAAAACCAGTGAACATAAACACTGGGGGGTTGGGTCATGCCTGGGAGGGAGGGGGGGCAATGGGGAGATATGGAAAAAAATTAATTAAAAAATATATATATTAAAAAAAAGCATGTGTCTATTATTGGGGTCCTTGAAGGAAGAATGCCACAGACCAAAGTGGTCAGGGATTATAAATTTATGAGGTCATCTGGATACCAGAGATGGGCTGAGCCCCAAAATGGCATCAGCACCCATGGATGGGGAATCAGAGCTTTAAAGGGTTTCTAGGCAGGCCTTTTCTGGAGAGAATTCTCTAGGTGAGTCTGAATCCTGGGAAGGTCCGCAGAGGAGAGGTAATGGTCTTAGCAAGTGGAATGTGGTCTAAGCGATAGTGGATGTCTGTTGTGAAGTAGCCTAAAGGTCAGTTCCCAGGGGAGGCATATTGATTCAATTATTTGACCAAACCTAACATTCCAGCCTTTTTTTTGTTTTATGGAATAGAGATGAAGTTCATATATTCTGCAGTTATTTCCTGCTGAGGGAGACGTTGAGATCACAGGGGGATGGTCTTTGATAATAGTCAGCTGGAACACTGTATAGACTCCTCACAGTTGGAGCAAGGGGTTGGTTGCAGCAGCATGATTTCCCTGAGAAGGCTCAAAAGTGGTCCTGAGAGAAAGTTGAAAAGACACAGAATACATGGGCCAAAAATGAGAATGAGGAACAAGAATGTTAATTGTCTGAAGAAGGATAGTAGCCAGGTATACCAATTTATATTCTTTAGCCAGTATCACCATGAATGTTATTGATGTTCTCTGATCTTTGCGGCCCTCTCTGTTAGTTGTTGTTCGGCATCCCTGACTAGGCCAGACTGATTGACATAAAAACAACATACTTCTTCCAGAAAGAGGCATAGATCCTCTTTTTCCACTGTTAGGTGGTCTAGTCCTCTCTGATTTTATAGGGTTACAGCTGCTAGTGAGTTTATCTGATCTTGAATGTGAACTAAACTTTTGGCAATGACACCTAGGCTTTCTTGTAGGTCCTGAGACAGGGTTTCAAAATATGGTAGAGCAGTGACGAGTCCCCCCCCCCCCTATGCCAGTCCCAACCCTGCTGTGATGCCAAGGGTTATTAGAAGAGGTATTATCTGGACTACCCTTTTGTGATGAATGTGATGGGTTATGGGAACAGGTAAAGCCTGATTATTGGAGCCTACATCTACATTGGGTGAGAGAAAGATGAGAGTACAGGTTCCTGTCCAGTTGGTGGGGCAGATGTATGTGTTTTCCCACAGAGGGAGAAAAATCCCTCATCATGGAGACAAGCTGAACGATGTAAGGAGAAAAGGTGGACTAAAGGGTATGAAGATCCTTTTCCCAGTTCTGCATTCCAAACCAAGAGAGTAGTCACCATGGTTCTACCAATAAGAGGTGACAGATGAGTGGCTGAGATTCTATTGCAGTGAAAGTATGCAGGGGTGCTAGAATGGGCTGTTATCCAAGGGAAAATCAAAAGGGAAGGAAAAGAGCAGTTGAAGTCACGGGCCTGGATTGTTGGTTGCAAACTGATGATGAGAGATGGCTTATTTATATATTTCCCTGTGACCTTGTAAAGCATAAAGGGGTTTGGGTGATTAGTGGGGTGTGTAGAGAGATACAACCTGTGACCCAGATGGAGGAAGGAGTTACCTTAGTGAGAGATAAAATATAAGTATGGAAAATAAGGGAGGCTTGATTTGCCTGGGGTGTAGGATAATTACCTAAAAGAGTTTCTGCCTTTTATAGAAATATAATCCCCTTTCCCTCTTATAAGCTAGAGCAGTGATCGGCATACTGTAGCTCATGAACCGCAGTTTGCTACTCTGTTGACTATTGAGTTTGCCTACCATTGAGTTAGAGTGTTTGTTGCTTGATTCCATGTTTTTATTGGTATAGGGATGGTGCTATATGCTGAAGAGAAGAGGGAAGAAAGGCAGAGCCAGCAATTCCTGGCTAAAGTTAATTGTTCATTCAATATGAGGGGAGGTGAGAAAATTCTTTATGGGTATGGGACAGTGGTCGGCAAACACATTAATCGACAGAGCCACAGTTTGCCGACCACTAGTATAGGAGAAGAGGGATGGAATAGAATGAGAAGGAGAGCTAATCACCACTTCTAGGGTTGGGATCATCTCAAGGCAGGGAAGGGGTATTCTCAGGATCTAGAAGGAAGGAAATCTCTTGCCATGAGTAATCAAAGTCCCCTTGTAGAAGGGAGTACAATAGCAAGGTGAGAATCCTGATGCAAAGGGAGATGGGGACAGTAGCTAGAACCTGGAGGATTTGTATTTGGAGAGGAGGTTAGCTTTCAGGGAAGTCGGGGCTTTTAGTCAGTACATAAAGGGCATGTGCAGTAGTGCTCACTCATCAATCCTCTCCTTCTGGGACTCAGATAAGGTGGAGTCTGGTGGATCCAATCTGGTGGCTGTAATACTTAAGGGAATCCAGCTCATGTGATGGAGTTGTTCCTGCGATGGGTTTTAATCTGGAAAGGTGGAACTATGGAGTGGGCCCCAATAGTTTAGCTGCAGTTGCGGTAGTTATAAGAGCTTTACCATTGGGGCTGCAAATTATTGATGGATGGATTTCCTTTAGGAGGACCCAGTTTCCTAGCTGTAGAGAAGTAGGGGGGTGGGGTGGATGTCTCCCATAAAAGGTCAAGGCAGGACCTGATCAGCATGTTTTCTCAGTAACTGTCAGATGAGATTTAAAATGGGACACAGTCTCCTAGAGGAGTCTGTGTGGAAGGGAAGTTTCCTAATAAGAAGGGTCTTCCATACATGAGTTCAAAGGGACTAAGAAAAGAGGGGACAAGGAGGTTGCTGCCCTGATGTACATAAGGGTTAGAGGTAGGAAAAGTGGTTTAAGGAGTTTCAGTTTCAAGAATTAATTTAGTTAGGTGAGATTTAATTAATAATTTTTTTTCTTTTTAATCTTGTCTGAAGGTTGGGGCCAATAGGGAGTGTATCAGTTCCACTGGATGTTCAGAGTGAAGGAGACCTGTTGAGTTATTTGAGATATGAAAGCAGGTCCATTATCTGATTATAATGAGGTGGGTAGGCTGGAATCTCTGAATGATACACTGAATGAGAGCTTATGTGACCTCAGAGGACTTTTCATACCTAATGAGGAATGCCCAGCCTGAGAAGGTATCTATGAGGGTTAAGAGATATTTGGTTCTTTTAATAGGGGGAATGTGAGTGAAGTCATTTGCCAGTCTTGTCCAGGGATTTGGCCACTAGTCTGATGAGTGGGGAACGAAGGAGTTCTAACATGTTCTTTTGGAGATACTGAACAAGTAACAGGTAGAACAGGTTTTGGTGATATCTTGCAATAGGGAGGCTAGGTTAGGCTATGTGATGAAGGGTTTTAGGAATTGTAAAAGTGGTCTGAATCTTATATGAAGGAAATTGTGAATAGCCCATAAGATATTACAGGTCTGTCCTGGGGAGGGATATATTTTCCCTGAAAAAAAAATTAAATATATTTTATTGATTTTTTTACAGAGAGGAAGGGAGAGCGATAGAGAGTTAGAAACATCAATGAAATCAGCTGCCTCCTGCACACCCCCTACTGGGGATGTGCCCTCATTCAAGGTACATGCCCTTGACCAGAATAGAACATGGAACCCTTCAGTCTGCAGACTGATACTATCCACTGAGCCAAACTGGCTAGCAATTCCCTGAAATTTTAACCATGGATCTTTTGAAGTGGCCGCAAGAGCTAATAAGGACTGAAGTTTCTCTGGAGTGTATTTGGGTGTTATATGAAGTATAGCTAAGAGTTGGGGAGATGGAGGCTTCTTCTGAATTGCTGTCTTGGCCTCCTGGTCTGCTTTGTTATCTCTCTGCATCATGGGATCATTCCCTACTTGCTATTCTTTGCAGTGTGTGACTTTTCAGAAGGCTAGAAAAGGGGAGAGAAGTTCTTAAATACCAATCAGGAAGACTTGTTGAAGCTGTGAATGCTTGAAGGAAAAAAAGAAAGTCTAGTCTTCAATATAAAGTCTTAAGCAACAGAAGAGAGCTCAGGTAGGGTTACTTTAGCTTACTGTGAGAGAATGGATCCCTTTGATATCAGGAGTGATCAGGCCCTGACTCACAGACAAACTTTCACAAATCTCTTATCCATTCATAAATAACCAGTATTAGCCAAAAGTAAACAGCCAGCATTTCTTAGATTGAAATTTATGAACACACTTTAAACACACTCTCACTTTCAAGAAAATATACCTTCAACAAAATATAAGTCCTTCTGTAATAAAAGCTTAAAAGCAGGTGAATTTAAAACTTGTCTAACAATCAATGTTTCAGTATTATATATTATAATAAAATACTTACATGTTTATCATTTAATCCAGCAATGCTCCAAAGCCTTTAGGGTACCAAAGTCTTTGGAAAGTTATCTATAGGTATATGAGGCTGGAGAAAAGGCAGGGGGTGGGGGAGGGAGCAGGCCCAGCAGCCTGTCCCAGCCTCTAGCCACTTGTATTTAAAACTGTCACATTTTTCCTTAGAAATAACATGCTAATGGGTGATAATGACTTCAACTTCTGGTAGTAGCAGGACTGTTAAGTAAGCATTTGCAGTTTGGCAGAAATAATGTTTTTCTTTGGGAGGAGAGGCATCTGAGAAGGCACTGAGGTGAGAGCAGTTTTCAGAGCATTAAAGGGTTCGGAAAGATGACCTTGGGATCTAAAGCCTCAGTGAGGGGTTTCTTCATACATAATAGAGGGGCTTTGCAAAAAGACTAAAGTTGGGAACCCAGAGGTAAAAGTACCCAGTGAGTCCGAGAAAGGAGAATCTTTTTGTGGAGAGGAAATAATGCATCTACTGTCTAAGGTAATGCTCAGATTTATGGGGTGAGAATGAAACAAAGTAGGGGACTTTGGTTTGGGACAACTGTGCTTTATGAAGGGATGCACTGTAGCTCTGGTAGGGCACTGAGGTGGGAATGAGAAAAGAGTGGATAAAGGGGCTGTCTAGTAAGATGTAGTGCAGAAGTGAGGTGGCTAATGATTGTGAGATTAATCCATCAACCCCCCACAATAGAGACTGAGAAGGGGACAAGGGTTGCAACTAATTCAGGGAGGGCAGAATAAGTGGCCCCAGTGTCAATTAAAAAGGAGTTTGGCTTACCTACCACCACAATCATTACCTGAGGTTCTGTCCTGGTGATGTAAGTCTGTGGGGCCTTGTCAGATCCTGGGCAGCTTCAGTCTTCAGTGGCCAGTCCCAGGAGGTCTGGGAAATCCAGATGATGGCCTTGCTGAAGTCTAACCTGGAGGGGCCAGACTGCAGTCTGATTTCTAGTGGCCTTCCCTTCCACAATTTGGGCAGTGGGTCCCGAGTTTGGGTAGGCCTTGGTCTAGTGTCCTTCCTTGTATTTGAAGAATGGGCCCAGAGGAGGCTTAGCCTCTGTCCTAACCTTAGTTAGAGGATAGGCACTTCTTTTGGGGTTTGTGAGAGCAGTGGCTAGGAACTGAAAGGCTTCTGTCTGGGTCTCAGTTTTGGCCTGATCTTGCTTTTGTTTTTGGATTTGGGTCTCCTTGTCTCTATTATTAAAGACTTTAAACTCCAGGTTCAAGAGGTCTTTTGAGAGGTTTGTGGACATAGGTCTGTATTTCAAAGTTTTTGGCATATGTCAGGGGCTGAATGAGATATAAAATGGGTATTCAGAAGAAGGGTTCCTTCTGGGGAGGTAAGGTCTAAGGTGGTAAATTTCTGTAAGGCCTCTATAAGGAGGAAGAGAAAGAGAGCTGGGTTTTTGTCAGGGCCCTGAATGATTTTTATGGAGTTTGTTGTAGTTGACTTCCTTATGGGCAGCCTTTGTGAGTCCGGCAATGAGATAGGTGATTATATGGCTACAGAGCTGGCATCCTGGAGAATTAACCTGACAGTCCCATCTCAGGTCAGTTCTGGGGACTGCATCAGTGCCAACATGGTTTTCTGCCACGTCCTGTCTATGAAGGGCATGGACATGGTCCTGGGCTACTAGCCAAATGTGCTCCTTCTCCTCTGGGGTTAGAGAGGAGGGCAGGATGACATAGATGTACCAAGTCAGGTCATAAAACTGGATCAGGTACTCAAACTCCTTAGTTCAGGTGGTGGGGTCAGTGGAAAAAGACCTGAGATGCCTTGTAATTTGTGCTAGGTTGGACATGGAAAATGGAATGTGTACCCAGTTCCCTCAGTTCCTGTTACTTCCCTCATGAGTAGAATGGGTAAAGGAATAGAAGAGGCTGTTGAGGAGGGTGGTCTTTGGGTGGCCAGAGAGAAAGTATTAGATGGGAAAAGGCTGTATTGAAGCTTGTGTTCTTGGTACTTAGGTTCTCAGGGGCCAGGTAAGAAGGTGGTTGCTGGTGAGGAGGGATTGGGGTTTGGGAATCTACTGCAGGTGAGGGAGGAGGCACATAAGGAAGTGGAGGTCAGTGGTCTGCACCGTCAAAAGTAGATTCAGAATCAAAAGTATTAGGGATATGATGCTTTGTGTAAAGGAGAAGGAGAAGGAGCAGGAATGGCAGAGAGAGGGTCTGGACTGAAGGCGAGAAAGACCTGGACATAGGGAATCTCTGACCATTTCCCATTGCGGTGACAGCAATGATCTAAATTGCACAATGTGCTAAAATAGAAAGTGCTGTTTCCAGGCCTTTGAGACTTGTGACCAAACAGTGTTACAAAAGAGGTGTTTAGGCATGGTTTCCTCTGTGAGTTTGCAGAGGAAGTGTAGCATGACCCAGGAGAGGGAGGGTGACACTCCAAATTTAAAGGTGACTCTTTAGGGAAAGTGTCCCCACTGCTAAACAAATCACCATGAGAAATGTGAAGTGATCCTCAGGACTGGGCATCCCCAATCCAGAAGGGCCCAAAGCTGAATGGCTGAGGAATCTTCTGATGTAGCGCTAGGACTTCTTTTGAGAAGTCAGTGAGAGAGATGGCAGAAGACTGAAGACAAGGGATGTCACTCACCTAGAGAAGATTTGCTAGTGTGGAATGGAGGGTCAGCAATGGAGGAGAGTTTGCAGATCCAGCCTCCTCCTTAGCTGGTTCAGGAAGGCCTGTAAGGAACCCTCCAGGGGATTAGAGTCATTGGAGGAGGAATGCATGAGGCCAAAGTGGTAAGGGATTATAAATTTATTAGCTCATCTGGCTGCCAGATGAGCTGAGCCCCAAAATAGCATCAGCATCCAGGAATGGGGAGTCAAGGTTTTAGAGGACCCTAGGTGGGCTTTTTCAGGGTGAAGAATTCTCTGGGCAGGTCTTCATCATGGGAAGGTCTTAAGGGGAGAGATAATGGTCTTAGCAAATGGAATGTGGTCTTAGCAAATGGATAATGGTCTAAGCCAAAGGGAATATCCTTTGTGAAGTGGCCTAAATAAAGGTCAGTTCCCAGGGGAGAGGTACTGATTCAGTATATGATCAAACCTAACACTATCATTTTACTTCTTATCCAATCCCATCTATCCCCCCTTACCCTGCAGTTTTACTTTCTCCCACCTCCATAACCTATCACCAATGGATTTCATGTAACCCACTTCCATCCCATCCTTTGTAATTTACAAAACAAGGTGAAAAACTGCCATTCTCCAGAGCATTAGCATAATACTTTGAGATTCTGCTTTCTGGCAATTGTCAACAGTTTGGCTCAAACTCACAGTTTTACAGGTTTGAATGTTTCTTACATTAACAGGACTGAGATTAAGATTTGCTTTGGGGGATGCCCTTAATCTGAGAAGGGCTATAGGTAAGAGTTTTACCCAGGTCTCTGAAGTCTCCTGACACAGTTTGGCTAGAATTCTGTTAAGAGTCTGGTTTGCTCTTTCGATTTTGCTTAAGAATTGAGGTCTCCAACTACTGTGGAGATGATGTTGTATGCCCAAAGAAGAGGACACTTGCTAAGTAATTTTATAAACAAAAGAAGACTTAGAAAGTCCAAATCAGGGACTGCTTACTTTTTTAATGTTTTTTTTATTGTTTAAAGTATTACAAATAGTAGTACATGTGTCTCCTTTTTTTCCCCTATTGACCTCCACCCGGCCTCCCCTACCCCCCAGTACATGCCCTCACCTGATCCCCTCAGAGTCTTGTATCCATTGGCTATGAATATATACATGCATACAAGTCCTTCGGTTGATCTCTTACAGCCCACCCCCCAACCTCTCCTGCCTTCCCGCTGTAGTATGACAGTCTGTTCATTGCTTCTTGGCCTCTGTATCTGTCCCACCGCCCTGATTCTTTTCTTTAAAAACTTTGCCTTTGCAGTGCTAGAAATAAATCTATAAGAACAAAACATGTTTGAGACCAAACTTCAATGTCCAATAGTTCTGATTCCCAGTTTCAATGTCAAACAATTCCTTATGTGTACACATCAGCAATGGTATCTGGATGGTGGACAAATGGTGGCAATACAGGTCCAACCTCTTTGGTTTGGTCCTAGGCATCCTGTAGCGATGCACAGCTGCTGACTGCTGGCATGGCAAGGCGTCCTCAGTGTCTTCCATCTCTGGACTGTTTCTCCTCTTGTCTTCTTAGTTGGAGCAGACCTGTCAATTCCTCTCAATTGCAGGAGTCCATTTGGTCTTGGAGTTGTTTTCTGAAAGTATATAAACATATTCTCTACCAAAAGTTAATAAAGGAATCTTTTCTATAAAATTGACTTGGGGTCCTTTATATTTTTGCCCAAAGGATTTTCCTTTGGCTTATTTTGACACCATGTGTGTTTTTCATGGATGTCTTCCAGTTAGCATTACAAAGGAAAATTAATTTTCTAAACTAAAAATTTTTTAGATGTAATTTACTTACCAGATATTTTTCCTCACATGATATTATCCTACTATCCTCCCTTTTTTGATTAATAGAGACTTTTGTAAATTTTTAATGCAGTCTTGATAACTTTAAATTTTAATTTTTTGCACAAATATATGACTACTTTATGTTCATTGCATGTTAAGCAATTTTACCATGAGATGAACTACCAATAAAAATTTTAGTTAATACTTTAGAAACAGCTTTTTGTCCAATACAAAGAAATTTTCTTAAATATTCACTTATTTCAATTAGCCTATTTAAATTAATATGAAAGCTTTATTACTCTTTTACTGTCAAATTTAATACTCTACCAACAATCTTAGATTACCCTGTAAATACTAGTGGAAAGGATTATTTGCATTCTTGAGAGGGCCCTGAACATTCCTGGTGTTAGGCTAAATTTAGATAGAGATCAGCTGCTGGCGGCCAAGTTTCTGTCTGTTACCTGGGTCCTGGTCTGAGCTGGACCAAGTCTCTGTCTGTTACCTAGATCCTGATCTGTGCTGGGCGTGGGAAGCGAAGCTGCCATGAGAGCAGGAGACCTCCCTCAGAAGGGGTGAGGGTTCAGGCCCCTGCAAGGTTGGGGGGTGAGGGTCTGTGCCCCACCTCTGTTAACCCCCAAGTTCTATCCTGATGGCCCCTCTGCAACTGTGCCTGTCTCAGGTTGTTCCTTCCCTGAGGAATCTTACCCATCTCTGGCTAACCAGTCATCCTCCAGGGCCAAGCAGGGTGTTGTGAGGTTCAGTTCTGTCTCTATGGTAGTCTATGCCCCCATGGCCTCCACGTCCACCACCTGCCTTGGGATTGCCTCACCTGCTGTCGGGGCCTGGACACTGATCACATATCTCGGGAACTCAGATTCCTTCTCCAGGGAGGGCCCAGATACATTATACTAGCCACCTCGAGGCTTCAACCTCAGCTTGAATAGAGAGCTCAGACTACAGCCCAGGGCAATTGGATTGTGAGAAGAGGGTCCTTCTTGGCAAAAAGGGTAAGAAAGGCCAGTATAGAATGCTCAAGTGCCTTCCCAGTGCCTTAATTCCTTCTGAAAGGGATTAAATCCTTTCATGTCCTTTTTTAAATTGCTGCCAAACATTCAAAGAGTTAGTTTGTAAGTTTTTTTGGGAAAATTGTACAATATGCTGTTGTGAAATATCAAAAATTATAATGACATTGTAGAATAATATCATGCAAGGATATTCTTTGCTCTAGGCCATGGCAATTCAATTTCTAACTGGCTGTCAATTTCTTTTTGTAACTATATATAAACTTTGTCAGGGAGGCAAAAACACAAATTACTTACTTTAGTTCAAGAGGCCAAATATATTAACTTTCAATTACAATCCTTAGGACATTCGAAGGAAACTTTTCTTTATTTCCTTCCAAAATAATTTTCAGGCTACAAAGTGTTTCATTTAAAAATCTTTGTCACATGAAACAATTTCTCTTAAGGTCATGGTAACCACGACCATGGATTAGATTTAATATTTTATTTTTTCCTTATCAATTTTTAAATTTTTATTTTTAACATGTGCCCTTATTTTCCCATTACCAACTACCCCCCACTCAAGCCCCACCCCCCTCTAGTCTGTGTCCATTGATTACACTCATATGCATGTACACAAGTTCCTCTGTTGATCTCTTCTCCTTACTCCCACTGACCCTCAACTTCCCTGAGGTTTGATGTTATGATCGACATTTCTCAGTTTCTGGATCTGTTCTTGTTCATCAGTCTATGCCATTCATTATAATCCAAAAATGAGTGAGGTCATGTGATATTTATCTTTCTCTTCCTGGCTTATTTCACTTAGCATAATGCTTTCTATCTCCATCCATGTTGTTGCAAAAGGAAGGAGCTCCTTCTTTTTTACTGCAGCATAGTATCCATAGATATACCATAGTTTAATCCATTCATCTGCTGATGTGTAACTTAGGCTGTTTCCAAATCTTAGCTATGGTGAATTGTGCTGCTAAGAACATAGGGGTGCATATATCCTTTCTGATTCGTGTTTCTAGTTTCTTGGGATATATTCTTAGAAGTGGGATCACTGGGTCAAATGGGAGTTCCATTTTTAGTTTTTTGAGGAAACTCTATACTGCTCTCCACAGTGGCTGCACCAGTCTGCCTTCCCACCAGCAGTGCAAAAAAAGATCCGTTTTCTCCACATTCTTGCCAACACTTGTCATTTGTTGATTTGTTGATGATAGCCAATCTGAAAAGTGTGAGATGGTACCGAATTGTTGTATTGATTTGCATCTCTCTGAGGATTAGTGACTTTGAACAGGTTTTCATATGTCTCTTGGCCTTCCTTCTGTCTTCTAAAAAGTGCCTATATAGACCAATTGCCCATTTTTTTATTGGATTGTTTATCTTTCTTTTGTAAAGTTGTATGAGTTCACTGTAAATGTTGGAGATTAAATCCTTATCATTGGTATCATTGCCAAATATGTTCTCCCATGCAGTGGGCTTTCTTGTTATTTTGTTGATGGTTTCCTTTGCTGTGCAAAGCTTTTTATTTTGATGTAGTCCCATTTGTTTATTTTTTCTTTAGTTTCCATTGCCCTAGGATCAGTATCAGTGAAGAAGTTCATTTGGCATATGTCAGAGATTTTGCTGACTGTGGATTCCTCTAGTATTTTTATGATTTCCTGTGTTATGTTTAAGTCCTATATCCATTTTCAGTTTATTTTTATGTATGGTGTAAGTTGGTATTCTAGTTTCATTTTTTTAAATATTTCTGTCCAATTTTCCCAACACTTGTCTTGAAGAGACTGTCTTGATTCCATTGTATATTCATGCCTCCTTTGTCACATATTAATTGGGCATAGTGGCTTGGGTCAATTTCTGGGTTCTCTATTCTATTCCAATGACTATATGTCTTTTCTTGTGCCATTACCAGGCTGTTTTGAGAACAGAGGATTTGTAATACAGCTTGAAATCTGGTATTGAGATCCCCCCTACTTTGTTCTTCTTTCTCAGGTTTGCTGGAGCTATTTGGCATCTTTTTTTATTCCAGATGAATTTTTGGAAAGTTTGTTCTAGGTCTGTGAAATACACTGTTGGTATTTTAATAGGGATTGCATTGAATTTATATATTGCTTTGGGTAGTGTGGACATTTTGATTATATTGATTCTATCAACCCATGAACATGGTATGTTTTTACATCTGTTTATGTCTTCCTCTATCTCTTTTTTCAGAGTTGTGTAGTTTTCTGTTTGTAAATCTTTCACCTCCTTAGTTAAGTTTATTCCTAGGTATCTTAATTTTTTTTTTTTTTGGTGCAGTGGTAAATGAGATTGGTTTTTTATGCTCTCCTTTTGTAAGTTCATTATTGGTGTATAGAAATGCCATAGATTTCTTGGCATTAATTTTGTTTCCTGCTTCATTGCTGAATTCATTTATTAAGTCTAATATTTTTTATGGAATCTTTAGGGTTTTCTATGTAAAGTATCATGTCATCTGCAAATAAGGACAGTTTTACTTCTTCTTTTCCAATTTGGATGTCTTGTATTTCTTTTTCTTGTCTGATCACAATGGCTAGTACTTCCAGCACTATGTTGAATTGGAGTGGTGAGAGGGACCATCCCTTTCTTTTTTCTGTTTTTAAGGGAAATGTGTTTAGTTTTTTCCCATTGAATATGATGTTGGTTGTGGGTTTGTTATATATGAGTTTTATTATGTTGTGGTATGAGGCTCCTATTCTCACTTTACTGAGAGTTTTTATCAAGAAAAGGTGTTGGATTTTGTCAAATGCTTTTCTGCATCAATGGACCTGGGGATCTCTGAACCAAAGAAACCTCTGAGAAATAGTTGGCAGTTTCAATTTACAGAGCACCATAGGGCTATATCAGTAAATGCTTATCTGTTTGAGAATTTAACACTAAAAGAAACAAAGATAAATACAATGTCATAACCACTATAGTGCCAATGGAGGTCTGAGTATATACCAGACACTATGCTAAGGGCTGAACACAGTTTACCACACTGAATCTTCACAACCACAGTCAGGAAACCGAGGTCCCAAGCACCCTGTTTAAGGCCAGAAAGCCAGCAAGTGGCAGGTAGGATTTCACTGACCAGAAGGACTATTAGCTATGGAGACCTTTCAAAGTTCTTGTTGTGGAAAAATAAACAATAACCTGGGCCGCAAACTGAGTAGTAATTTCTGCTTTCCACAGACCAAACCAAACAAAACCTTATTTGGAAAAATTTTAAAACACCACAATATAGTGTTTCTTATTATAAGAACACACATTTTTATAAGTATTTTATATATTTAAAATGTATTGTTAGTACAGATATCTACTCCCATTCTCCCCCCACCCCATATTGCCTCCCTCCACCCAGCTCCTACTGCCATACCCCAGGCCTTCACAGCACCATTTTCTGTGTTAAATTTATTATTTTTAAAAAATTTTATTTACTGTTGAGAGTATTACACATGCAACCCCTCCCCCCACCCATTGACCCCTTCCACTCTGCTCCTTGCCTCTCCCCAGGTCTTCACCACACTACTGTCTGTCCATGGGTTATGCAGAGATACATATAAGTTATTTGGTTAATCTCTTCCAGCCCAACACCTTTCCTCTGAAATTGGTCATTCTGTTGCATGATTACATGTCTCTGATTCTATTTTATTCATCACTTTATTGTGTTCATTAGATTTCTCATTATAAGTGAGATCATGTGATACTAGTCATTCTCTGAGCCTTATTTTCTGAGCATAAGACTCTCCAGGTCCATCCATGCTCTCTCAAATGATAAGAGATCCCTCTTTCTTACATTTGCATAATATTCATACCACCATTGTCTGTGTTTAATTTACTCATAACAATATAGTTATACTTCATTTATTATTTTTAAATTTTTATTAATGTATTACATGTGTACATATCTTTCCATTGCCCCCCCCAACTGCCATGCATGTCCTAACCACCCAGTGTCTTTTGTCCATTGGTTATGCTTATATGCATGCATACAAGTCCTTCAGTTAATTTCTTATATACCCCACCTGTCCCTAACCTTTGCACTGTAATTTGACAGTCTGTTTGATGCTTTACTGATTCTGTATCTATCTTTTTCTTCAACAGTTTATATTGTTCTTTATTATCCATAAATTAGTGAGATCATGTGGTATTTTTCTTTCATTGACTGGCTTATTTCACGTAGCATAGTGTTCTCCAGTTCCACTCAGGTTGATGCAAAAGGTAAGAATTTCTCCTTTTTTTATGGCAGCATATAATTCCATTGTGTGGATGTACCATACTATTCTGAACCAGTCATCTGCTCATAGGCACCTAGGATGTTTCCAAATGTTAGCTATTGTAAATTGTGCTGTTATGAAAAAGGGGGTTCATACATCCTTTCTGATTGGTGTTTCTAATTTTTAGGATATATTCCCTAGTGGGATTACTGGGTCAAATGGGAGTTTCATTTTTAGGAGTTTTTTTTTTTTTTTGAGGAAACTCCATACTGTTCTCCACAGAGGCTGCACCAGTCTGCATTGCCACCAGATTTGCACTACGGTTCCTTTTTCTCCACATTCTTGCCAACACTTGTCTTTGTTGATGATTGACATTCTCACAGGTGTGAGATGGTATTGCATTGTTGCTTTGATTTGCATCTCTCAGATAATTAGTGACTTTGAGCATGTTTTCTTGTGTCTCTTGGCCACCTTCTGTCTTCTTTCAAAAAGATCCTATTTAGGTCCATTGCCATTTTTTTATTGGATCATTTATCTTCCCTTTATTAAGTTGTATAAGTTGCTTGTAGATGTTGGAGATTAAACCTTTATCAGGGATAACATTTGCAAATAAATTCTCCCATACAGTGGACTTTCTGGTTGCTTTGTTGATGGTTACTTTTCTGGTGAAAAAGCTTTCTATTTTGATGTAGTCCCATTTGTTTATTTTCTCTTTACCTTCCATTGCCCTAGGAGCAGTATCAGTGAAGTAGTTCTTTCGGCACATGTCTGAGATTTTTCTGCCTGAAGATTCCTCTAATATTTTTTAAGATTCCCCTTCTTATGTTTAAGTCCTATATCCATTTTGAGTTTATTTTTCTGTATGGTGTAAGCTGGTGGTATAGTTTCATTTTTTTACATGTATCTGTCCAATTTTACCAACATCATTTATTGAAGAGACTGTTTTGACTCCATTGTAGGTTCATGCCTCTTTTGTCAAATATTAATGGAGCATAGTGGTTTGGGTTGATATAGCTATTCTTTCTTTGATTCCCTTTGTCTATATGTCTGTTCTAGTGCCAGTACCAGGTTGTTTTGAGAACAGTGGCTTTGTAATACAGCTTGAAATTTGGTATTGAGATCCCACCTACTTTATTCTTCTTTCTCAGGATTGTGGTGGCTGTTCGTTTTTTGTTGTTGTTCTTTTTTATTTTGTTTGTTTTTGTGATTGTTCCAGATGAATTTTTGAGTAGTTCTTTCCAAGTCTGTGAAATATGCTGTTGGTATTTTAATGAGTACTGCATTTGGGTAGAATGGACATATTAATGATGTTGATTCTCCCAATTCATGAGCATGTAGTATGCTCTTCCATCTGTTTACATCTTCTTCTACTCTTTTATCAGTGTCCTGTGGTTTTCCGCGTATATGTCTTTTACCTCCTCACTTAAGTTTATTCCTAGATATCTTAATTTTCTTGGTGTGATGGTAAATGGGATTGCTTTTCCGTCTCTCTTTCTGTAAGTTCACTATTAATGTGTAGAAATGCCATAGATTTTTTGGCATTAATTTTGTATCCTCTAACATAGCCAAATTCATTTATTAAGCCTATTCGTTTTTTTTATGGAGTCTTTCAGGTGTTTTATGTAGTATATCATGTCTTCTGCAAGTAAGGACAGCTTTACTTTTCTTCTTTCCCAATTTGCATGCCTTTTATTTCTTCTACTTGTCTAATTGCAATGGCTAATATTTCCAATACTATGTCGAACAGAAGTGGTGAGAGTAAGAATCCCTGTCTTGTTCCTGTTCTTAGGGGAAATGATTTTAATTTTTGCCCATTGAGTATGATGTTAGCTGTAGGTTTATCATATATGGCTTTTATTATGCTGAACTATAATCCCTCTATTCCAACCTTGCTGAGTTTTATCAAGAAAGGGTGTTGGATTTTGTCAAATGCTTTTTCTGCATCAATTGATATGAGTATTTGATTTTTATCTGTCAATTTGTTTATGTGATGTATCACGGTTATTGTTTTGCCAATATTGTACCATCCTTGCATTCCTGGGATGAATCCTACTTGGTTATTGTGTATGATCTTTCGGATGTACTGCTGCATCTGACTTGGTAGAATTTTCTTGAAGATTTAAGCATCTATGTTCATGAGGAATATTGGCCTTTAATTCTCTTTAATTGTGTTGTCTTTATCTGGTTTTGGTATCTGGGAGATGCTGGATTCATAGAAGGTGCTTGGAAGTGTTCCTCATTGAATTTTTGGAATAGTCTCAGGATGATAGATTTTAATTCTTCCTTGAATGTTTGGTAAAACTCCCTTGTATAGTTGTCTGTTGTTTGTGGGAAGTGTTTTAATGACTGCTTCAATCTTTTCCATATTTATTGGCCTATTGAGATATTTAGATTCTTTCTGATTAAGTTTTGGAATGTTATATTTTTCTAGGAATATGTCCCTTTCCTCCAGGTTGTTCAGTTTGTTGGACTAGAGTTGTTCATGGTATTTTTCAATAATCCTTTGTATTTCGGTGGGGTCTGTTGTTATTTTACCTATTTCATTTATGATTTTGTTTATTTGGATTCTCTCTTTGCTTCTTTGTGATCTTAGCTAGAGGTTCCTCAATCTTGTTTATCCTTTCAAAGAACCAGTTCTTGGTTTTGTTGATCTTTTGAATTGTTTCTTTGATCTCTATGTAATTTATCTCTGTTCTAATCTTCACTATTTCCTTACTTCTGCTTACACTGGGCTTTTCTTGTTGCTCTCTTTCAAGCTCTTTGAGTTGTAGGGTTAGGTAATTTATTACTGTTTCGTCTTGTTTTTTTTAGTAGGCTTGTAGAGCTATGATCATCCCACTCAAGACTACTTTCACTGTGTCCCATAGATTTTGGATTTTTGTGTTTTCATTGTCATTTGTTGCCATGATCTTTGATATTTCTTCCTTGATCTCTCTGGTTACCCAGTCATTATTTAATAGCATTCAGTTTGGTTTCCATGTGTTTGATTTCTTTGAATTTTTTCATTGTAGTTGATTTACAGTTTTATTCTACTGTGATCTTAGAAGATGTTTGATGTGATTTCTATTTGCTTGAATTTGAAAAGACTTTGCGTATGACCCAACATACAGTCTATGTTTGAAAATGAACCATGTGCACTTGAGAATAATGTGTATTCTGTGGCTTTGGGGTGAAATGTTGTGAAGATGTCAATTAATTCCATCTGGTTCACTGAGTCACTTAGGATTGATGATTCTTTGCTGATTTTTTGTTTAGAGGATTTGTCCAATGGTGATAGTGGTGTATTAAAATCTCCAACTATCATTGTGTTGATGTCAATCTCTCCCTTAATATCTTCCAGGAGTTTTTTGTTTGTTTGTTTGTTTGTTTGTTTTGTATTTGGGTGCTCCTGTCTTGTTGGATTGCTATCTTTAGTATTATGAAGTGGCCTTCCTTATCTCTTGTTATGTCCTTCATTTTGAGATCTAATTAGTCAGATATAAGTATTGCTACCCTAGTTTTATATTCATTTCCATTTGCCTGAAAAACTGTTTTTCATCCCTTCACCTTCAGTCTGTGTGCATCTTTTTTTTTATGACGCGGGTTTCTTGTAGACAGCAGATATATGGGTCATGTTTTCTTAGCCAATCCATTACCCTATGTCTTGTGATTGGACCATTTAATTTATTTACATTTAAAGTTATTGTTATTTGAAAAAAAAATGGCAGCTGAATTGATGGACATGTCCAGAGCCTTGTTGCTGAGCAGACAGAGAGAACAGCTGAGGGTCACACTGGGAGTGTTTGTTAGCAAGTTAAGAAACAGATATCTTCCAGGAGAAGGTGGGGGACTGCTGGATGGGACTCCCCTGAACAGGCAGCCCCACTGCCGCAGTTTTTTTTTTCTCCTGGAGCCACTAGTGCAAATGAGGAGACTGTGCCATCTTGGAGGAGAAAGTAGATGTATACAGCAGCCTGAAGAGCTACAGCTGTGGCACCCACCAAAGAGCTGGGGAGGGGGGATCCAGAACACCACTCCCCAATCGCCGCATACACTCGGATTCAGAGGAGCTCCACATGCCACACAGATTTCGCCTGGGATAAGGTGAGGTCTCTGGTCGCAGAACACAGAGGTGCGCACAATGTGGGAACTGTACCAGGGGAAAGTTGCACCTAGAGGTATCCATGGATGTTGGGCAGGGCGTGATCCCTGAATGTGGAAGGGGGCCTTCAGAGCTGTTAACAGAGGGGAACTCTGGAAAGCAACTCATTTTGATCTGAGGCAGAAGGATAGCCTGGGAGTTATTAAAGTGTCCCAGCTGCTTGAACAGGAGTGGGGAAGGGGGAGTGCATAGACTGCATTCTTTCCTCTTCAGACTCTGGCTTCTGATTGCTAAGTCCAATCAATACATAGGATCACACAACTAGGGACATCCTAAGAGACTGAAGGGAAAAGTTATTTTTCTGGAACCTGGAGATCAGAGCACAGAATAACTATCAGAGATCCAGCTCTGGGGCAATCCACTCACACAAACCGGCATTGAGTGCCACAGAGAAGGCGGAATCTGAGCACAGGCTAGAGAGGAACTATAGTCTCAGAGGTCAGTTCTGAAACACTGCCACCCAGGGGATGACTCACAAATTGACTCTTGCATAAATACCAACCAAAGAATGAAGAGATTAAGACACACTGCCTGCTTCAAAATCAGTACTGGCTTACAACACTGAGCAACAGTGGAACATAGGGAACTGCAATACCATCCTGACTGGGAAACAGGTATGCCAAACAGAATAATAGAGGAAGTGAATGACCTCCACTACTCCACAATCTATTCTTTTATTTTTAATTATTTTTAATTTTTAATTTTTAATTTTTTCATATTTTAATTAAAAAACTATTTTTTTCTTTTTCCTCAATTGATTTTAACTTTTTAATTACTACCTTTTTATTTTCAACAAGTATTATTACTACTACTAGTTTACCTTTTTGAAAAATAAAGAAGTGTCATTTTATTTTCTCTTTATTTTACTTTGGGATTAGAGTTCTACATTGTATTTTCATCTTTCCTTTAACATCATTTTACTCTACCTCAGCTCTACCTTTATGCCAAGACTCTCCTCCTAACTTTTCCCATTTTGTTGTCTTATTTCTCTTACCCTTTTCCTACTTTAGACTTTTCCTATTCTTTCTTTTTATCCGGTTAAAATTCCAACCCACTTATATATGTAATTTCGAATCACCTACTCCAAGTCCATACACACCTCTATCTTCTCTGTCTTCAGTATCCAAAAAATTATTTTTCTCTATGTCCATTTTTTGTTGTTTGCTTGAGTGTTGATTAAATAAATTTTTTATACTTTTTGGTGAGATTGTTTTTGCTTATTATACTTGTTTTATTTTCCTTTTTGTTTACTTTATTTTTGTTTTTTTATCTCTGTTTTCCCTTGCATCCCTTGATATTAGTTATTATTTGTAGTTTGTATTAATCTCCAGGTACTTGTTTTCGGCATTTGTTAAGATTAGTGTCTTTTCTATTGAAATTTTCTTCTCATATATATAATTGTCCCCTTTTCTTTCTTATTCTCCTTATTTTCACTCTTACTTTATTTTTCTTTTCTTCTTCTTATTCTCCTCTTTTCTCTTCTTTCTCCACATTTCATTTGGGCACTTCTTTCTTTTCTCTAACCTTTCTCTCTTCTTCTTTCTCTACTTACCCCTAATTTGTCTCTCACTGGTGGTCACCTTATTTGTGGTTATTAACATTGTGAATACATTTCTTTTAAGTGCCTTGTGCATTGTACCTGGTTGTGTTGTATTTTGCGCCTTTATATCAATGCTGGAGTGAAACCTACATAACCAGACACCTGGAGAAGAAAGACCATTGGCAGATGAAGAAACAGCCTGCATATGAAAGAAAAGCAGGCATCACCAGAAAAGGAAGTAAAAGAAATAGAAACAAAAAACCCACAGAGAGAGTTCAGAGAAATTGTCATAAGGTGGCTGAAAAGAATGAAAGACAAATTTGACAATATGAGTAAGAACCAAGAGGAAATGAAGAAAAACCAAAAGAAAATAAAGGATAATCAAGAAGAAATGAAAAATGACATCACTGGTTTAAAGAAATCAATAGAAAAACATCAAAAGTAGACTGGAAGAAGCAGAGGACCACATCAGTGATCTAGAAGACAAGGTAGGAAAAAATACCCAACTACAGCAGCTTCTAGAAAAAAAAAATTAAAAAGCAAGAGGAGAGACTAAGGGAACTTTAGGATAACATGACACAAAACAACATTCGCATAATAGGAGTTTCAGAAAGAGTGCAAACAGAACAAGGATAGAAAACCTGTTTGAAGAAATACTGACAAAAAACTTCCCTGATATAGGAAAGAAAAAAAAAAAACACTGAAATCCAAGAAGCTCACAGAATCCCAAGCAAAATGAACCCCTAAAGACCAACACCACGGCACATTAAAATTAATTAGCAAACACCAATGACAAAGAATTTTAAAAGCAGCCAGAGAGAGACAGAAAGTTACCTATAAAAGAAACTCCATAAGCTAGCAATTAATTTCTCAACAGAGACTCATCAGGCCAGAAGGGAATGGAATGAAATATACAAAATCATGCAAAGGAAGGGTCTGAATCCAAGAATACTGTACCCAGCAAAGCTATCAATCAAAATTGAAAGTGAAATCAGTAGATTCACAGCCAAAAAAGGACTAAGGGAATTTATTTCCACCAAACCAATAATGCAAGAAATGTTAAAGGGTCTGCTGTAAAAAAAATACATAAGAAGCAAACAAGGAACACAGGGGTAAAAAATAAAAATGGCAACACATAAATCTCTATCAATAATGAATTTAAATGTAAATAGATTAAATGCTCCAATCAAAAGACATAGGGTAACGGATTGGATAAGGAAACATGACCCAGATATCTGCTGTCTACAAGAAACCAACCTCAGAAAGAGAGATGCAAACAGACTGAGGGTGAAGGGATGGAAGATGGTGTTTCAGGCAAATAGAAATGAAAAAAAAGCTGGGGTTGCAATACTTATATCTGACAAATTAGATCTCAAAGTGAAGGACATAACAAGAGATAAGGAATGCCACTTCATAATACTAAAGGGAGCAATCGAACAAGAAGAAATAACTCTGGTAAACATATGAGCACCCAAATACCTAAAAACAAAAACAAACAAAAAAAAAAACTCCTGGAGGATATCAAGAGAGAGAATGACAGAAATGACAGAAACACAATCATAGTAGGAGACTTTAATACTATCACCACTAGAAAAATCCTCTAAAGAAAAAATCAGACAGTGAAAACAGTTTTCAAAGGAAAGTTCATAGCTCTACAAGACTAGTGCAAAAAACAAGAAAGAATAATAAATTAGCTAAATCTATAATTCAAAGAGCTAGAAAGAGAGCAACAAGGAAAGCCCAGTGTAAACTAAAGAAAGGAAATAGTAAACATCAAGGTGGAGATAAACAATATAAAGACCAAAGAAACAACTTAAAATATCAACAAAACCAAGAACTGATTCTTTGAAAGGATAAACAAGATTCATGGACCTCTAGACACACACACCAAGAACCCAACCAAGGACCCAAATAAATAAAATCAGAAATGAAAGAAGAGAAATAACAACAGACCCCTCTGAAATATAAAGGATTGTTTGAAAAATACTATGAACAACTTTATCCCAACAAACTGGACAACTTGCAAGAAATGGACATATTCCTAGAAAAATGTAACCTTCCAAAACTCAATCAGGAAGAATATAAACATCTCAATAGGTCAATAACTATGAAAGAAATTGAAGCAGTCCTCAAAAAGCTTTCAGCAAACAAAAGCCCAGGACCAGATGGCTACACAGGATAGTTTTACCAAACATTCAAGGAAGAATTAATACCTATCCTCAGACTATTCCAAAATATTCAAGAAGAATGAATATGTCCAAACATTTTCTATGAAGCCAGCATCACCCTAATACCAAAACCAGATAAACACAACACAATGAAAGATAATTACAGGCCAATATCCCTCATGAACATAGATACCAAAATCCTCAACAAAATTCTAGCAAATCGGATCCAGCAGTCCATCAGAAAATCATACACAATGACCAAGTAGGATTTATCCTAGGAATGCAAGGGTGGTACACTATACACCAATCAATAAATGTGATACATCACATAAACAAACTGAGAGATAAAGAACACATAGTCATATCAATTGATGCAGAAAAAACATTTGACAAAATTCAACACCCTTTCTTGACAAAAACTCTTAGCAAGTTGGGACTAGAAGGTTCATGCATCAACATCATAAAATCCATGTATGATAAACCCACAGCTAACATTGTATTCAATGGACATAAACTAAAACCATTTCTCCTAAGAACAGGACAAGACAGGATGCCCACTCTTACCACTCCTGTTTGACTTAGTACTGGAAATATTAGCCATTGCAATTAGACAAGAAGAGGAAATAAAAGGCATCCAAATTGGAAAAGAAAAACTAAAGCTGGCCTTATTTGTAGACGACATGACATTGTACATAAAAAAACCAAAGGACTCCACCCAAACACTAATAGACTGAATAAATGAATTTGGCAATGTAGCAGAATACAAAATTTATGCCAAGAAATCTATGATATTTCTATACACCAATATTGAAATTACAGAAAGAGAAACTAAAAAAGCAATCCCATTTACCATCACACCAAAAAAATTAAGATACCTAGGAATAAACTTAAGTAAGGAGATAAAAGACCTATAAGCAGAAAACTACAGGACACTGAAAAAAGAGATAGAGGAAGATGTTAACAGATGGAAGAGCATACCATTCTCATGGATTGGGAGAATCAACATCATCAAAATGTCCATACTACCCAAAGCAATCTATAGATTCAATGCACTACCTATTAAAATACCAATGACATATTTTACAGACCTAGAAAGAACTCTCCAAAGATTCACCTGGAACAAAAAAAAAAGACCACGAATAGCCACAACAATCCTGAGAAAGAAGAATAAAGTAGGTGGGATCTCAATACCAGATTTCAAGCTATATTACAAAGCAACTGTTCTCAAAACAGCCTGGTACTGGAACAAGGACAGACACATAGACCAATGGAATAGAAAGAGAATCAAGATATCCACCCAAACCATTACACTCAATTAATATTTGACAAAGTAGGATGAACATACAATGGAGTCAAGACAGTCTATTCAGTAAGTGGTGTTGGTAAAATTGGACAGATACATTAAAAAAAATGAAACTAGACCACTAAGTTATACCATACACAAAAATAAAATCCAAATGTATACAAGACTTAAAATAAGATGGAAACCATATAAATACTAGAGGAATCCACAGGTAACACAATCTCAAACATATGTCGAAAAACTTCTTCACTGATACTGCTCCTAGGGCAATGGAAGGTAAAGAGAAAATAAACAAATGGGACTACATAAAAATAAAAACCTTTTTCATAGCAAAAAAAAAAAAAGCATCAACAAAACAAGAAATGCCACTATATGGGAGAACGTATTTGCCAGTATTATCACTGATAAAGGTTTAATCTACAACATCTACAGGCAGCTTATATAACTTAATAAAAGGAAGATAAATGATCCAATAAAAATGGGTAATGAATCTAAATAGATTTTTTTCAAAAGATGAGAGAAGGCCAAGAGACACATGAAAACATGCTCAGTCACTAATTATCAGAGAGATTCAATTCTAAACGACAATGTGGTACCATCTCATACCTGTCAGAATGGTAATCATCAACAAATCAACAAACGACAAATGTTGATGAGGATGAAGAGAAAAAGGAACCCTCGTGCAATGCTGGTGGAAATGCAGACTGGTCTAGCCACTGTGGAGAACAGTATGAAGTTTCCTCAGAAAATTAAACATGGAACTCCCATTTGACTCAGCAATCCCACTCTTATGAATTTATCCTAAGAAAGTAGAAACTCCTATCAGAAAGGATTTATGCACCTCTATGTTTATAGCTACAATTTGGAAACAGCCTACATGTCTGTCTGTTGATGAGTGGATCAGAAAACTATGGTACATCTACACAATGGAATTCTATGCTGCCATCAAAAAGAAGGAATTCTTACCATTTGCAGCAACCTGGATGGAACTGGAGAGCATTGTGCTAAGTGAAATAATCCAGTCAATGAAGGAGAAACATCACGTGATCTCTCATTTGTGGATAATAAAGAACATTATAAACTAATAAACAAAAATATAGATACAGAGGCAGTAAACATCAAACAGACTGTCAAACTACAGTGGGAAGGTTAGCGAGAGGTGGGGTAGATAAGAGATCAACTGAAGGACTTGTATGCATGCATATAAGCATATCCAATGAACACAAGACACTGGAGGGTTAGGGTATGCCTGGGAAGGGGTGGGACAATGGGAAGATATGTTTACATACAATACATTAATAAAAATGTTATTATTGATAGGTACTTATTTTTTGTCATTTTTATTCTTTATCTTGTGTTCCTTCTTTACTTCCTATTTCTCTTTGCTACAGCAAACCTTTAGCATTTATTGCATTGCTGGTTTGATGGTAATAAATTCCTTTAGTCCTTTTTTTCTGTGAAGCTCCTGATTTCACCTTCAATTTTGATTGATAGCCTTGCTGGGTACAGTATTCTTGGATTCAGACCCTTCCTTTGCATGACTTTGTATATTTCATTCCATTCCCTTCTGGCCTGATGAGTTTCTTTTGAGAAATCAGTTGCTAGTCTGATGGGGGTTCCTTTGTAGGTAACATTCTTTTCTCTCTGGCTGCTTTTATGATTCTTGCTTTGTTGTTGGTGTTTGCCAGTTTAATTATAATATGCCTTGGTGTCAGTCTCTTGGGGTTCATTATGCTTGGGACTCTGTGATCTTTTTGGATGTGTGTTTTTTTCTTCCCTATATCAGAGTTTTCTGACATTATTTCTTCAAACAGATTTTCTATTCCTTGTTCAGTTTTCTCTTCTTCTGGAATCCCTATTATGTGGATATTGTTTTGTTTACTGTTGTCCCAAAGTTCCCTTAGGCTCTCCTCCTGCTTTATAATTTCTTTTTTTCCTAGAAGCTGCTCTACTTGGATATTTTTTGCTATCTTGTCTTCTAGCTCACTAATGTAGTCCTCTTCTTTTCTAGTGTACTTTTGATGCTTTCTATTGAGTTCTTTACAGCAGTGAATTCATTTTTCATTTATTCTTGGTTCTTCTTCATTTCCTCTTGGTTCTTATTCCTATTGTTGAATTTGTCTTCCATTCTTTTCATCCACCTTATGACCATTTCTCTAACAGGTTGCTTGCCTCCATTTTGTTTACTTCCTTTTCTGGTGATGCCCACTTTTCTTTCATATGTGGGAGGATTCTTTGTCTGGCTATGGTGTCTCTTCTCTGGATGTCTTGTTATGTTCTTATCTCTATCCTTTCCATGATGCATGTAGAGTTCCTCTAAATCTGAGTGTTTGTGCCAATTGGGAACCAGTGTTCTGGGGATTGCAGCTGTGTGGTGTGTTTTGCAGCTATACATCCAATATAGTTATATTTTAAAAAGAATACTTGTATGTACATCACTAAACAACAGGGTTCACAGTGCATAATAGCCATACTGGGAAGCCTCTGAGAACCATTTAGTGTTCTGACAGCAGTACCACATGAGCAGAATAGGAATGAATAGTAGTGCTTTTTGGAGAATCATAGTGACCAGTAGGGTAGCTCAAGAAGAAGCCTCACAGTGTACCATTGAGTGGAACAATTCCCTGAGACATGACAGGCAAAGTTCTATACCTCCAACAGCCTCCAACCATGACTGCCAATTGTAGAAAGTGGACAAACTCAGGCATAGCAGGCACAGGTATGAGGGTGGAGGGTGCTGAACTAGAGTTCAGACAAGCATGTGTGTTCATACCATGTAACATAGCTGTACATCATTTATGAAAGAAGTTCTGACCTCCCTGTCACCTCTTTGGCAGCAGGTCAGACCATCTCAACCTCTAATGCATAGACACTCTCAAAAGGAGGAAGGTTGTCCTGTGTGGGGGGAACAGGCCTTTAACTGAGGGCAAAGTTATCACAGCTACAGAATTAGTTGAACATTCTAAACAAAAAAGATGTTAATTTCACCTGCACAAGCTAAAATTGCTTCATACCCTATACCCCATGGTGGGATTGTCAATCATCTTCTTATACCATGCAGTCATACACACCTTTGATTTTGTATTAACAAGTGCAATTAGGGGTAAAGGAAATCAGTTCCTTATCTAAAATTTGTAGTATACAGCTATGAGAAAACTTTTAACATAGTTTTTGTAGTCCAAACAGTGTCTAAGGACTCACTAAGCCTATGAGGGGCTTTTCTCTGTAAGTAAGTTAGGCTCATGGTGATGGAACCTATCCAGTTTCAAGCCCACCTAAAATGAAGAGAAATTAAAACCATTCCCATACAGTAGGTCCAGTGTAGGCACAGGAAGCCACAGCTACCTGAGTGATTATGGCTTGTAGGAATGGATGTTGGTTGAATTGAGGATTCTAGATGGACCATTCAGTATGGAAGCCTTTCAAAGTTCTTGCTGTGGAAAAATAAACAATATAAGGGCAATATTCCCCACTCATGCATGTCCCACCCTATTAAGTGTTATGGGTTAAGTTTTAGCATAAGGCTCCCTGAGGGTTGTTTCTCTGACATAGAGAAGCATAGCCCAACCTGTGTTAGGAACAAACAGTAAGACACTCTGAGTACCATTCTATTAGACACAGATTAAGCATGTAACCCCTTTCCTCAGCCAGTCCATTTTATTAAAGCCTTATGGAAGAGAAATCCCTTATACAACACTTATTGTCAAGCTCAATTGGCAACACGTTTTGGTCTTTGAGCACTTTCTAATACAACTAGTAGCCTGATCTATGAAATCTGTGCACATTAAAAGGGAATTAATTAGAGAAAATATTTTAATATTTCTATTTGCCCTTTCTCTATAATAGACATGTCAGAGGTGAAAGAAAATTAGAAAAAAGGTATATGATAATATCCCTCCTGTCAGAGTCTGGGACATGCTGTGGGACCTAGAGTCAAGTCCCCACCCACCACCTGCATATGCTTCAAAATCACAGGAGAGCCAGACCTGGCTGGCCCCACCCCCATTGGGTGAGACCCAGACCCAGCTGGCCCTACCCTCATCAAGCCCCTCTGGGCAGGTGGTGCAGCCTTAGGTCCCTGAGCCCAGTGCCAGATAAGGGGCACAGCTTCAGGTTCCCCGTCAAGCCCCACCAGGCAGGGGATGCAGCCCCAAGTCCCCTGGCCCTGCACCGAGGCAGAGGGTGCAACCTGAGGTTCCCTGGCCCAGTTCTGGGGCATGGGATGCGGCATGAGGTCCCTGGCCCAGTGCCAGGGTGGGAGGTGTGGCCTGAGGTCCCCTGTGAAGTCCTACTGGGTGAGGGGCACAACCTGAGTTCCCTTGTCAAATGCCACCAGGTAAGAGGTGCAGCCTGAGATCCCCTTACCCAGCTCTGGGGCTGGAGGGCACAACCTAAGATCTCCTGGCCCAGTGCCAGGGCAAGGGGTGCAGCCGGAGGTCTTTCTGCACTGTGTTGGGGTGGGGGACATGACCTGAGTTCCCCTGTCAAGCCCCGCTAGGCAGGGGGCACAGCCTGAGGTCCCAAGGCCTGGAGCCTGGTTGTTGGGCAGAGTCTAAGGTCTCCCGATTCAGCGCCGGGGTTGTGGGAAGAGGGTGTGGCCTGAGTCCCCCATCAATCCCTGCCAGGAGAGGGGCATGGCCTGAGGTTTCTGTCAAGCCCCATTGGGCAGGAGTTGCTGCCTGAGGTCTCCCAGGCTGGTGCTGGGATGGGGACCATGGTCTGAGTTCTCCAGGCCTGGGGCCAGGGCTGGGGACACAGCCTGATGTCCACTGTCAAACCAGGGGGGGAGACACAGCCTTAGGTCTCTTGCCATGGGTAGGCGCCATGCAGCCTCAGGTCCCTGCTATTTGGTTGTAATGGTACAGCATCCTGGCTAAATTTAATATTCCTCTATTATATAGATAGATGGGACAGAGCATATATCTACCAATCCCTGGGGCTTAGGGCCTTGTAACCTTCTGTTGATTTGATCTCATGCTGGAACAGATGGCACAGAAGTAGAAGATAAAGCACAGATAACCCCAAGAAGGACAGATATTAGTAGAGGTTTAGTTTACTGCCACCCACAGCAACCAAAACCAACTGTACCTCCTTAGGCTTAACCATAGGCATAAGCAGATACATTTAAGCTCCAAGTGGATGATGAAATGGAGCTTGATTGAGCAAGCTAAAAAAAAAAAAAAAGAAAAGAAATCTGGACCCCCAGTCCAGCAATCAGGTAGCTAAAGAGATATGCACCCACTTCTATAGGTAGAACCATACCAGCTTTGTAGTTTGAAAAAAAAAAAGTGCCAGAAAATGAAGCTAACTTAAATATTCCAAATGAGCTCTAGTGGACAACTTGGCCATTCTCCATTCACACAGCAAGAAGAAAGTTGGCACTATAGCCTGTAACTCAGCATCCGCACAAGAGTAAGGTAGCCTCACCTGTCAACAGGATGATACTGAGAGAAGAGAGAACAATTAATTGTTGATAAATATGGAATAGTGTACTAGGAGCTGAAGAGCATTCTGGGGAAAAATGACTTTCTTCCATAGCCTTATATATGCTTTAGCAGTTCAGTGTGGTAGAAATAGGCAAAGGCAAGGAAATGAGCATTGGCTATCTCAGAGTGGACAAAAAGTTAGCATATAGCCCTGAGGGGTTAGTAAGGCATATCCTCCAGGAAATAATTATTACACAGACCAAGAACCTCATTACAATCAGCACACATCTGGGGCACCCCTCCTCAGGTGATGAGACCACTGTTCTTTCCAGCACATGGGGAGCCTCTGATGTCATAATTGGAGATGCTGCAAGTTTTCTGTTATTAAATAACATGATAACAACTTTGCCTAACTTTAGGTGGAGCTGAGAATCCAATTCAAAGTCTGAATGAGTTTGCTTGTTAATCAGCAGGTTATAATGCTGGGAACTTGAAACATACAGTTATTACTGCAGTCTGTATCAGGAATTCCTGTTTCCTTTGTAAAAAGATCCTGTGATAGCACAGCTGATGATTATTGGGTAGTGTATGTGCTGGAGGCTAATACCAGTAGGTCATAATAAATGCAAGAAGTCCCCAGAAGGCTGATGGATTTCATGATGTTCAACAAAATCTGCATATTGTTACCAGTTGAACAGCTGAAGGCAGTTCCCCTAAGCTGATAATCTTTTACTGATTACTAAACTTTACCTTTGATATGTGTGTTTGCTTTGCTAAAGGAAACAATGTGTGAGCAAAAAGCCATGGGTCCAGACATTCATGAACCCACTCCCCTAGAGGGTGAGGTCTCTGCTTGGCTTTCCCTCATGCCTTCCAAATTTATATTTCTTGTCTAGTGTATCCATTCATGTGTCACCCCCTTCTCCATAGTCCTGAACTATTGCTGTGACACCTGAACGAAGGACATCTGGAGAAGAAGATTATTTGTCTGAGAGAAGGAAGTGGTCCACTAGTAAAGGTGGGGATCACCGGTAAAGGTGGGATCAATGGAAACAAGGTGGGGAGATTCACTACGTATAAGGCTTGCACTGAGCTTTGGAATTCGTAATCCAGAGTGGACGAGGACCTCTTTTTTCAAGCCAGGCCATAATGGGGAAGAATTTGATTAAAAGGAAAAATTATAAAGAAATTAAAATGTTAAAGGTAGTCTCTTAAATCAGGCTCAAGGAAAAAGGGTGTCCTTGTCATATTTAACTATGTTCAAATTGCAAAATGCCTAAGTCATATTAGGGATCTAAAGTCTTTAAGAAGTAAAAAAGCCCTGCCAGATCCTCCATATCTGGTGTCGAGAGGTTCAAAGGCAGCTAGAGAGGATAGAGATATCACTCTTCTCTCAAGGAGACTCTTTAATGCTTTGTTTGAAAATTACCATATGATGCCTTGGGACAGGCATTTAAATAACTTTAAAGTGTAGTCAATGCTATGGAGAGAAATTTCCAGGAAAAGAACTTTGATTTATTAAGCCTTGTCTATTTTGTTGTTGATCTGTCCTTTTTATTTGGTTTAATGTGTTTATGTGGGGGTGGGAGACATGTGTCCAAGGATATCTGTCCTAGGAGACAGAAGGAGGTAGAGATAACAAGCGGAAAAGTCTCATTTTCTCCATGGTTTGTATTTCCTGGACCGTAATTTAAAATTTGGCAGAATTTAAAGGATGTGTCTGGGATTTCTGTACTTATAAAGAGAAAAAAGCTGGCTTAAGACAAAAGCATGCTCAGTCTTGGATAGGTCTTGGGCTGAGCTCAATCTCTTTGTGGTTGCTCCAGAATAAACCCAAGACTGTTTTTCTCAAAAGAAAAAAAAATGCCAAAAATGACACAAAGAAAAAATACAGGCTGGGTTTAGGAAACAAGATTAGTGTTTCCATAATACAGGGTAGTATTTAAATAATAATAGACTGAATTCCAAAGTTAACATTAAGGCCACTGAAAGTCAGCAAATTATCACTGTTACAGAATTTGCCAAAGTAAATGCCTTATATGGTAATAATTGGCTTTAAAATCTCAAAATTACTGAAACATGGATAAATATATATAACAAAAAGTAAATAAATGTAACTGAAAAGTAAAGCTTTTCAGTAATAATTATAGGTATGTTGAAAGTGGGGGCCTAGTAGCTTGGGGGGAAATGAGCATTGCTCTTTGATGAAGGAGGGGGCTGGTCTTATTGCACACCGAAGAAAATCTGTAAAAGAATGTGGTGGTTTAAAAAATTCAAATAGCCTCGGACTTGCTTCCAAAGTCTTTGGCAACTTAAGGATTTGGAGTTTGCTGAATTAAATAATAAAACTTATTAAATGTTTAGGTATTTTAAAATAAAATATTGAAATATTAATTTGACTTTTCCTTATATGAAAAACCTAGAGGACAGAATTGAATCTATTAATTATTTATATCTTGTATTTTTGAAATATATCCTTAAAATATAAAGTTATTACTAGTCTGAGAAATGTTAAGTATTTAATTTGCCAGCTAAAATTTAAGGCTTCTAAGTGTTTAAAGTTTAAATTAAGATAGGAGAAATTAAGTGGTTGTGAAAACACAATGTATAAAGTTTAGAAATTTATTTTTGAGAAAATAATTCTTGTATTTTCTCTGGAGAAAGTAGCAGTTTAAAATATATTGTAGTCTTTATGTGTGGTAAAATGTCAAACTAGCTCTAATTAAAGAAAGAGGATTAATTCTATGGTCTGAACCAATTTTTTAAAAAAATTATTGTTTAAAATATTGCACATAGTAGTACATACATCTCCTTTTTTTCTCCATTGACCTTCATCCAGCCCTCCTTTACCCCCTGTTGCAGGCCCTCATCCCACCCTCAGTGTCTTGTGTCCATTGGTTGGGCTCATATGCATGCATAAAAGTCCTTCGGTTGATCTCTTCCCCTTACCCCGACCCTTCCCAAACTTACCTCTGAGGTTTGACAATCTAATCAATGCTTTTCTGTCTCTGGATGTTTTTGTTAATCAGTTTATGTTATTTGATTTATACCCATAAATAAGTGAGATCATGTGGTATTTTTCTTTCATTGACTGGCTTATTTTACTTAGCTTATTTTATGGTCTCCAGTTCCAACCATGCTGCTGCAAATGGTAAGAATCCCTTCTTTTTTATAGCAGCATAGTATTCCATAGTGTATATGTACCATAGTTTTCTAGTCCACTGATCTACTGATAGGCATTTGGGCTGTTTCCAAATCTTAGCTATGGTAAATTGTGTTGCTAAGGACATAACAGTGCATATATTCTTTCTGATTGGTGTTTCTGTTTTATTGGGATATATCCCTAGAAGTGGGATTACTGTCTCAAATGGGATTTCCATTTTGAATTTTTTGAGAAAACTCCATACTTTTCTCCACAGTGGCTGCAGTAGTCTGCATTCCAACCAGAAGTACACAAGGATTCCCTTTTCTCTGCATCCTTGCCGGAACTTGTCCTTTGCTGATTTGTTGATGATAGCCATTCTGACAGGTGTGAGATGGTACCTCATTGTCATTTTGATTTGTATCTTTCAGATAATTAGTGACTTCGAGCGTGTTTTCATATGTCTCTTGGACTTCCTTCTCTCTTCTTTCAAAAAGTATCCATTTAGATCCCTTGCCCATTTTTTTTATTGAATCATATATCTT
Source organism: Lasiurus cinereus (assembly GCA_011751065.1). Classification (NCBI taxonomy): domain Eukaryota; kingdom Metazoa; phylum Chordata; class Mammalia; order Chiroptera; family Vespertilionidae; genus Lasiurus; species Lasiurus cinereus. The sequence goes on from JAAGEH010001361.1 coordinate 62,222, forward strand.
CCTTTTATTAAATTGTATGAGTTCCCAGTAAATGTTGGAGATTAAATCATTATTGGTGATAACATTGGAAAATATGTTTTCCCATACCGTCGGCTTTCTTGTTGTTTTGTTGATGGTTCCTTTGCTATGCAAAAGATTTTATTTTGGTGTAGTTACATTTGTTTACTTTCTCTTTAGTTTCCATTGCCCTAAGAATGGTATCAGTGAAGAAATTGCTTCAGCATATGACTGAGATTTCTCTGCCTGTTGATTCCTCTAGTATTTTTATGGTTTCCTGTCTTACGTTTCAGTCCTTTATACATTTTGAGTTTATTTTCATGTATGGTGTAAGATGGTGGTCTAGTTTCATTTTTTTGCATGTATCAGTACAATTTTCCCAACACTATTTGTTGAAGAGACTGTCTTGACACCATTGTATGTTCATGCCTCATTTTTCAAATATTAATTGAGCATAGTGGTTTGGGTCGATATCTAAATTCTCTATTGTATCCCATTGGACTATATGTCTGTTATTGTACCAGTACCAGGTTCATTTGAGAACAGTTGCTTTGTAATACAGCTTGAAATCTGGTATTGAGATCCCTCCTACTTTGGTTTTCTTTCTCAGGATTGCTGGAAATATCCGGGGCCTATTTTTATTCTAGATCAATTTTTGAAGAGTTCTTTCTAAGTCTGTGAAGTATACCATTGATATTTTAATTGGGAGTGCATTGAATCTATAGATTGTTTTGGGTAGTATGTACATTTTAATGATGTTGAGCCTACCAATCCATAAACATGGTATGTTTTTTCATCTGTTTATGTCTTCCTCTATCTCTTTTTTCAGTGTGCTGTAGTTATCCACATATAGGTCCTTTACCTATTTAGTTAAGTTTACTCCTAGAAATCTTAATTTTTTTTGGTGTGATGGTAAATGGGATTGCTTTTTAGTCTCCCTTTCTGTAAGTTCACTATTAATGTGTAGAAATGTAGATTTTTTGGCATTTATTTTGTATCCTGCTACATAGCCAAATTCATTTATTAAGCCTATTAGTTTTTTGATGGATTCTTTTTTTTTATGTACTACATCATGTCTTCTGCAAGTAAGGACAGCTTTACTTCTTCTTTTCCAATTTGGATGCCTTTTATTTCTTCTTTTTTTCTAATTGCAATGGTTAACACAGTACTATGTGGAACAGGAGTGGTGAGAGGGTTGCATCACTGTCTTGTTCTTGTTCTTGTTCTTAGGGGGAAAAGTTTTTGTTTATGCACATTTAATATGATGTTGGTTGTGGGTTTGTCATATATGGCTTTTATTATGTTGAGGTATGAACCTTCTATTCCCACCTTGCTGAGAGTTTTTATCAAAAATGGTATTGGATTATGTCAAATGCTTTTTCTTTATCAACTAATGTGGTTTTTGATTATGTGATTTTTTTATCGCTCAATTTGTTTATTAGATATCACGTTTATTGATTTGAAGATATTGTATCCCTGGGATAAATCCTACTTGGTCATATTGTATGATGTTTCTGATTTACTGCTGGATCCCATTTACTAGAACTTTTTTGAGGATTTTTGCATCCATGTTCCTGAGGTATATTGGCCTCCAATTCTCTTTCAAAATGTTGTCTTTATCTGGTTTTGGTATTAGAGTGATGCTGGCTTCATAAATTGAGCTAGAAACTCTTCCTTCTTCTTGAATTTTTTGTAATAGTATGAGGAGGATGGGTTTTAGTTCTTCTTAGAATACTTGGCAGAACTCTCCTGTGAAACCATCTGGCCCTGGGATTTTGTTTGCTGGAAGCTTTTTGATGACTGCTTCAATTACTTCCACAGTAATTGGCCTATTGAGATGTTTAGGTTCTTCCTGAATGAGTTTTGGAAGATTATATTTTTCAAGAAATATGTCCATTTTCTTCAGGTGTTCCATTTTGTTGGAATAGAGTTGTTCATAGTATTTTTTAACAATCATTTGAATTTTTGTGGGTTTTGTTGTTATTTCGCCTCTTTTATTTCTGATTTTGTTTACTTAGGTCCTCTCCCTTTGCTTCTTGGTGATTCTGGCTAGAAGTTCATCAATCTTGTTTATCCTTTCAAAGAACCAGCTCTTCATTTTTATGATCTTTTGTATTGTTTCTTTGGTCTCTATGCCGTTTATCTCCATTCTGATCTTCACTATTTCCTTCCTTTTGCTCACACTGGGCTTTTCTTGTTGCTCTCTTTCTAACTTTTTACGTTGTAGGGTTAGGTAATTTATTACCATTGTTTCTTGTTGTTTTGTTGTTGTTGTTGTTGTTTTGTTTTGTTTTCCAGTAAGCTTGTAGAGCTTTGAACTTCCCTCTCAAGTCTCTTTTGCTGTGTCCCATAAATTTTGGATTTTTGTGTTTTCATTGCTCTTTGTTGTCATGATGTTTTTATTTTCTTCTTTGATCTCTCTGGTTACCCAGTCATTCTTTAATAGCATGCTATTTATTCTCTATGTGTTTGATTTTTTTTGATTGTTTTTTTTGTAGTTGATTTCCAGTTTTATGCCATTGTAATCTGAGAATATACTTGAAATGGTCTGTCTTCTTGAATTAGAAGAGACTTTGCCTGTGATCCAGTATATAGTTTTTCTTTGCAAATGACCCATGTGCACCTGAGAAGAATGTATATTCTGAGGCTTTATGGTGAAATGTTCTGAAGATGTCAATTGATTTAATCTGATTGGTATTGATGTTTCTTTGCTGTTTTTTTTTTTGTTAAGAGGATTTGTCCAATGGTGATAGTGGGGTATTAAAGTCTCCTACCATGATTGTATTGCTGGTAATCTCTCCCTTGATATACTCTAGGATTTGTTTTTAATGTATTTGGGTGTTCCTTTATTGGGTGTGTATATGTTTACCAGATTATTTTTTCTTGTTGCATTGCTCCCTTTAGTATAATGAAGTGGCCTCCCTTATCACTTGTTATGTCCTTCACTTTGAGATCTAATTAGTCAGATATAACTGTTGCTTCCCCTGCATTTTTCTTCTTCATTTCCATTTGCCTGAAAAACCTTTTTCAATTTTTTCACCATGAGTTTTGTGTATTTTTTTTCCTGAGGCGGGTTTCCTTTAGACAACAGATAAATGGGTCATGTTTTCTTATCCACTCAGTTACCTTACATCTTTTGATTGGGGCATTTAATCCATTTACATTTAAAGTTATTATTGATAGGTACTTGTTTATCCCCATTTTTATTCTCTACACCTGTGTTCCTTCTTCGCTTCCTACTTCTTTTTAGAGCAAACACTTTAGCATTTCTTACATTGCTGGTTTGATGGTAATAAACTCCCTTATTCCTTTTTTTTGGTCTGTGATGCTCCAAATTTCTCCCTCAGTTTTGAATGATAGCCTTGCTGGGTACAGTATTCTTGGATTCAGACACTTCCTTTGCATGACTTTGTATATTTCATTCCATTCCCTTCCTGCATGATGTGTTTCTGTTGAGAAATCAGTCTTTATTCTGATGGAGATCCTTTTATCTGTCTCTAGCTGCTTTTAAGATTCTTACTTTGTCATTGGTGTTTTCCAATTTAATTATAATGTGCCCTGACATAGGTCTTTTAGGATTCATTTTTTGGGGAATTCTGTAAGATTATTGTATTTATGTGGAATTTGTCTTACCTATATCAGGGAAGTTTTCTGTCATTTTTTTTTCTTCAAACATGTTTTTCTATTCCTTGCTCTTTCCTCTCCATCTGGCACCCCTTTGATGTGGATATGTTTCAGTTAGTGTCTTCCCAATGCTCCCTTAGCCTCTCCTCTTGCTTTTTAATTATTTTTCTAGAAGCTGCTTTCCTTGGGTATTTTTTCCTACCTTGTCTTCTAGCTTACTGAAACGGTCCTTTGCTTCTTCTAGTCTACTGTTGATTTCTATTGAGTTCTTTATAGAAGAGATGTCATTTTTCATTTCTTCTTGTTTCTTTTTCATTTTCTATTGGTTCTTACACATATTGTTGAATTTGTCTTCCATTCTTTTCAGCCACTTTATGTCCATTTCTCTGAATTCTTTCTCTGACAGGTTCCTTGCCTCCATTTTGTTTACTTCCTTTTCTGGTGGTACCTGCTTTTCTTTCATATGTGGGCAGTTTATTTTTCTCCCCATGATCTCTCTTCTCTGGTTGTCTGGTTATGTAGTTCTCTCTCTCCTTAACCTAGGTGAAATCTGAGCTTTCCATGAGAGGGTGCAGAGCTCCTATGTATCCACATATTTGTGCTGCTTGGGGACCAGTGTTCCTGGGTTCACAGCTCTTGCTGGGTGGTGGTATTATAGATTCTGGGATATTTTTGGCTTCTGATAACATAAACTCTCTCCTAAAAGATGGCATGGTTTCTGTTTCAGAGCTTGTTCTTCTGGGAGGCATTTCAGCAGCAGTGGAGGCTGCCTAGTCAGGGGAATTCCGTCTGCCAATCATCTAGTGTCACTTGGTGTATAACTGTCCATCAACTCACAAATAAACTCTCTCCATGTGACCACACACTCTCCTTTCGTTCTCTCACTCACACACTATCTTGCAGTCTGCCTTACCAATGGCAGCCATCTTCTGTAATTCCCTGAACCAAATGCTTAATATACAAACTAGTTTAAATTTAATTGATATATTTTAGAATAATTACAAAATTATATAATATCATCTAATATATATATTTGATAATATTTCCAAATTAAATTTCAATACTTTTACTGAGAGATGACTTTGGGACATTCCAAGGGCCCTGAAATGACTCCACAATTTAATCGCTATTCTAAAAAGAAATATTTCTAAATTAGGCCAATCTGACATAATGAAATCATGTGGAAAGCTTTATCGAATAAAAATGAATAACTATATTTTATTTATATGCATATATATTAAGTGTTATCAAAGTTTCAACCTCTAAAGAAGGGCAAAACAAATTTGCTGAACATTTCTTCAGCAGCGGAATTTTAAAAACAAAAGCAGGGAAAGAAAAAAAAAAGGCGGCAGAATAGATGAACCTGTCTGAAGCCCTGTCACTGAGCAGACAGAGAAAACAGCTGAGGGTCGCACTGAGAGTATTTGTTGGCGAGTTAAGAGACAATTATCCTCCAGGAGAAAGTTGGTGACTACTGAACAGAAATCCCCTGACCAGGTAGCCCCACTGCCATGGGGTTTTTCTCCCAGAGCCACCAGCGCAAATGTGGAGACCATGCCATCTTGAAGGGGAAAGTGGGTATTTACTGCAGCCTGAAAAGCTACAGTTGCAGCACAAACATAAGTGCTGCAGGACCCAGAACACTGCTCCCCAATCGGCACAAACACTCAGATTTAGAGGAGTTCTACACACCACATGGAAAGGTCAAATTTCGCCTGGGACAAGGTGAGGTCTCTGGTCCCACAGAACAGAGAGATGTGCACACTGTGGGAACTGAATCAGGGAAAGCCATACCTAGAGAAATCCATGGATGTTGGGCAGGGCATGATCCCTGAATATGGAAGGGGTCCCTCAGAGCTGTTAACAGAAGGAAACTCTAGAAAGCAACCCAATTTGATCTTAGGCAGAAGGACAGCCTGGGAGTTATTAAAGTGTCCCAGCTGCTTGAACAGGAGCGAGGAAGGGAGACTGAACAGAATTGCACTCTTTCGTCTTCAGATCCTTGCTTCTGATTGCTAAGCCCAATACATAGAATCACTCAATTGGGGACATCCTAAAGACTGCAGGGGAAAGTGGTTTTTCTGGAACCTAGGGATCAGAGTGCAGAATAATCATCAGAGAACCAGCTCTGGGGCAACAAACTGCCACAAACCAGTATTGAGTGCTCCAGGGAAAGCAGGATCTAAGTACAGGCTGGAGAGGACCTATAGTCTAGGATGTCAATTCCAAAAGGCTGCCACCCAGGGGCTGACTCACAAATTGACTCTTTCATAATCACAAAAGAATGAAGAGATTAAGACACTGCCTGCTTCAAAATCAGTACTGGCTTACAACACTGAGCAGCAGTGGAATGCAGGTAACTGCAATACCATCCAGACTGGGAAACAGGCATACCAAACAGAATAGAGGAAGTGAATGACCTTCACTACTGCACATTCTATTCTTTTATTTTTAATTTATTTTTTAATTTTTCATATTTTAATTAAAAACTATTTTTTCTTTTTTCTTCAGTTGATTTTAACTTTTAAATTATTACATGTTTTTATTTTAAACCAGTATTATTACTACTACTATTTTACCTTTTTGAAAAAAAGAAGTGATATTTTATTTTCTCTTTATTTTACCTTGGGATTAGAGTTCTACATTACATTTTCATCATTCCTTTAGCATCATTTTACTCTATCTCAACTTTACTTTCATGCCAACACTCTCTTTCATAACTTTTCACATTTTGTTTTCTTGTTTCTCTTACCATTTTCCTACTTGAGATTTTCCCTATTCTTTCTTTTTACTCAGTTAAAATTTCACCCAACTTATATATCTAATTTCCAAACCCTTACTCCAAGTCCATACACACCTCTCTCTTCTCTGTCTTTACCATCCAAAAAATTGTTTTTCTCTGTTATTTTATTGTTGTTTGCTTGAACATTGATTATAACGATTTTTGTACATTTTTGTGAGATTGTTTTTCCTTATTTTACTTGTTTTATTTTGCTTTTTGTTTACTTTGTTTTTGTTTGTTTTTATCTCTGTTTTCCCTCGCCTCCCTTGATATTAGTTGTTATTTGTAGTTTGTATTAATTAGTAGGTAACTTTCTTTCTCTGCCTCCTTTTAAAATTCATACTTTGTCATTGGTGTTTGCCAATTTAATTATGTGCCTTGGTGTTGGTCTTTTGGAGTTCATTTTGCTTGGGAGTCTGTTTGCTTCTTGGATTTGTGTGGGTATTTTCTTCCCTATATCAGGGAAGTTTTCTGTCATTATTTCTTCAAAAGGGTTTTTTATTCCTTGCTCAGTTTCCAATTTTTCTGGGACCCCTATCAAACACATTAGACTAAACAGCATGCTTTTAAACAACAGCTGGGTACCCAGAGAGATCAAGGAAGAAATAAAAAAAAATATCATGGCAACAGATTACAGTGGAAACACAATAAAAAATGTATGGCACAAAGTGAAAGCAGAATTGAGAGGGAAGTTCATAGCTCTACAAGCCTACTGCAAAAAATAAGAAAAAATGGTAATAAATTACCTAACTCTACATCTCAAAGAGCTAGAAAGAGAGTAACAAGAAAATCCCAGTGTAAGCAGAAGGAAGAAAATAGTAAAGACCAGAGCAGAGATAAACGACATTGAGACCAAAGAAACAATTCAAAAGATAAAAAAATAAAATAAAGTAAAATAAAACAAACAAAAAACAAGAGCTGGTTCTTTGAAAGGATAAACAAGATTGATGGACCTCTAGCCACACTCACTAAGAAGCCAAGAGAGAAGACCCAAATAAACAAAATCAGAAATGAAATGTGAGATATAACAACAGAACTCTTTGAAATACAAAGAATTTTTTTAAAAAAATACTATGAACAATTCTATTGCAACATACTGGACAACTTGCAGGAAATAGTCATATTCCTAGAAAAATATAACCACTCAATCAGGAAGAATCTAAACATATCAATAGGCCAATAACTATGGAAGAAATTGAAGCAATCATCAAAAAGCTTCCAGCAAACAAAAGCCCAGGACCAGATGGGTACACAGGAGAGTTTTACCAAACATTCAAGAAAGAATTAAAACCTATCCTCCTCACACTATTACAAAAAATTCAAGAAGAAGGAACACTTCGAAACACCTTCTATGAAGCCAGCATCACCCTAATACCAAAACCAGATGTAGACAACACAATGAAAGAGAATTACAGGCCAATATCCCTCATTAACATAGATGCCAAAATCCTCAACAAAATTCTAGCAAACCGGATCCAGCAGTACATCAGAAAGGTCATACACTATGACAAAGTAGGATTTATCCCAGAAATGCAAGGATGGTACAATATATACAAATCAATAAAGGTGATAAATCATATAAAAAAGTGAGAGATAAAGAACACATAATCATATCAATTGATGCAGAAAAAGCATTTGACAAAATCTAACACCCTCTCTTGATAAAAACTGTCAACAAGGTGGGAATAGAAGGTTCAACATCATAAAAACCGTATATGATAAACCCAGAGCTGATATCATACTCAATAGGCAAAAACTAAAAGCATTTTCCCTAAGAACAGGAACATGACAGGGATTCCCACTCTCACCACTTTGGTTCAACAGAGTACTGGACATATTAGCCATTGCAATTAGACAAGAAGAAATAAAAGGCATCCAAGTAGGAAAAGGAGAAGTAAAGCTGTCCTTATTTGCAGATGACATGATACTGTACATAAAAACCCCAAAATATTTCATTCAAAAACTAATAGACAATAAATAAATTCGGCAATGTAGTAGGATACAAAATTAATGCCAAAAAATCTATGGCATTTCTATACACTAATAGTGAACATACAGAAAGTGAGACTAAAAAAGCAATCCCATTTACCATTACACCAAAAAAATTAAGATACCTAGGAATAAACTTAACTAAGGAGGTAAAAGACCTATACACAGAAAACTACAAGACACTGAAAAAAGAGATAGAGAAAGACATAAACAGATGGAAAATCATACCATGCTCATGGATTGGGAGAATCAACATCATTAAAATGTCCATACTACCCAAAGCAATCTATAGATTCAATGCACTACCTTTTAAAATACCAATGACATATTTCTCAAACCTAGAAAGAACTCTGCAACGATTCACCTGGGACAAAAAAAAGACCCCAAATAGCCAGAGCAATCCCAAGAAAGAAGAATAAAGTAGGTGGGATCTGAATACCAGATTTCAAGCTGTATTACAAACCCACTGTTCTGAAAACAGATTGGTATTCTTACAAGAACAGACATATAGACCAACAGAATATAATAGAGAACCCAGATATCAACCCAAATCACTATGCTCAATTAATATTTGACAAAGGAGGCATGAACATACAATGGAGTTAAGAGAGTCTCTTCAATAAATGGTGTTGGGAAAATTAGATAGACACATGCAAGAAAATGAAACTACACCACCAACTTACACCATACACAAAAATAAACTCCAAGTAGTTACAAAATTTAAACATAAAATGGGAAACCTTAAAAATACTAGAGGAATTCACAGGCAGTAAAATCTCAAACACATGCTGAAGGAACTTCTTTTTTTAAAAAACAATATATTTTATTGATTTTTTACAGAGAGGAAGGGAGTGTTATAAACATAGATGAGAGAGAGACATCAATCAGCTGCCTTCTGCACGCCCCCTACTGGAGGTGTGCCCGCAACCAAGGTACATGCCCTTGACCAGAATCGAATGGGATCTTTCAGTCCACAGACCCATGCTCTATCCACTGAGCCAAACTGGTTTCGGCAAGGAACTTCTTCACTAATATTCCTCCAAAGGCAATGGAAGCTAAAGAGAAAATAAACAAATGAGACTACATCAAAATAAAAACCTTTTTCATAACAAAAGAAAGCATCAACAAAACGAAAAGAAACGCCACTGTGTGGAAGAACATATTTGCAAATATTATCACTAATAAAAGTTTACTCTTCCATATCTACAGGTAAATTATAGAACTTAATAAAAGGAAGATAAATGATCCAATAAAAAATGGACAATGGACCTAAATAGATTCTTTTTGAAAGAGGACAGAAGAAAGGCCAAGAGACACATGAAAACATGCTCAAAGTCATTAATCATCTGAGAGTTGCAAATCAAAATGAGAATGTGATACCATCTCACACCTGTCAGAATGGCAATCATCAACAAATCAACATATGTCAAGTGTTGGCAAGGATTCAGAGCAAAAGTAACCCTCATGCACTGCTGGTGGGAATGCAGACTGGTGCAGCCATTGTAAAAAATAGTATGTGATTTCCTTAAAAAAACTAAAAATGGAACTCTCATTTGACCTAGTAATCCCATACCTAGGAATATATCCCAAGAAACTAGAAACAACAATCAGAAAGGATATAGGCACACCTATGTTCATAGCAGCACACTTTACAATAGCTACAATTTGGAAACAGCCTTGGTGCTCATCAGCAGATTACTAGATCAGAAAACTATAGGTACATCTACACAATGTAATACTACACTGCCAGAAAAAAAGAAGGAATTCTTACCATTTGCAGCAACATGGATGGAACTGAAGAGCATTATGCTAAGTGATATAAGCCAGTCAATGAAAGAAAAATACCACATGATCTCACTCATTTATAAATAATAAAGAACATTATAAACTGATGAACAAAAAGATAGATACAGAGGCAGTAAATAATCAAACAGACTTTCAAATTACAGTGGGAAGTTTAGGGCAAGGTGGGGTAGATAAGAGATCAACCGAAGGACTTGTATGTATGCATATATGCATAACCAATGGACACAAGACACTGGGGGTTTGGGAATGCATGGGAATGGGAGGACAATGGGAAGATATGTACACATGTAATACATTAATAAAAAAAATAAAAAATAAAAACAAGTTGAGAGATAAAAGTCATATAGTCGTATCAATTGATGCAGAAAAGGCATTTGACAAAATCCAACACCCTTTTGTGATAGAAACTCTCAGTAAGGTGAGAATAGAAGGATCATACCTCAACATAATAAAAGCCATATATGACAAACCCACAAGCAACATCATACTCAAGGTGCATAAAATAAAACCATTTCCCCTACGAACTGGAACAAGATAGGAATGCTCACTCTCACCGCTATTCTTCCACACACTACTGGAAGTATTGGCCATTTTAATTAGATAAGAAGAAGAAATAATGGCATCACAATTGAAAAAGAAGAATTAAAGCTGTCCTTATTTGCAGGTGACATGCTTCTCAGATAGAAAATCCGAAAGTCTCTATCAAAATATTATTAGACTTAATAAATGAATTTGGCAATGTAGCAGGATACAAAATTAATGCCAAGAAATCTATAAGATTTTTACACACCAATAGTGAACTTACAGAAAGAGACATTAAAATGCAGTCCCATTCACCATTGCACACAAAAAATTAAGATACCTAGGAATAAACTTAATTAAAAAGTTAAAAGACATCTACCCAGAAATCTACAAGACTTTGAAAAAAGAGATAGAGAAATACATGAAGAGAAAGAAGAATCATGGATTAGTAGAATCAACATTAAAATGTCCATACTAGCCGAGACCGATTTGGCTCAGTGGATAGAGCATCGGCTTGCGGACTGAAAGGTCCCAGGTTTGATTCCGGTTGGGGGCATGTACCTTGCTTGCGGGCACATCTCCACTGTGGGGCATGCAGGAGGTGGCTGATCGATGTCTCTCTCTCATCGATGTTTCTGACTTTCTATCTCTCTCCCTTCCTCTCTGTAAAAAATCAATAAAATATATATATTTTTAAAATGTCCATACTACCCAAAGCAATCTATAGATTCAATGCACTCCCAATTAAAATATCAACAGTATACTACACAGACCTAGAAAGAACGCTGCAAAAATTCATCTGCAATAATAAAAGGACCCTGAATAGTCACAGCAATCCTAAGAAAGAAGAATAAAGTAGCTGGGATCTTAATACCAGAGTTCAAGCTGTATTACAAAGCAACTGTTCTCAAAACAGCCTGGTACTGGCACAAGAACAGGCATATAGACCAATGGAATAGAATAGAGAACCCAGATATCCACCCAAACCACTATGCTCAATTAATATTTGACAAAGGAGGCATGAACATACAATGGAGTCAAGACAGTCTCATCAATAAATGATGTTGGTAAAATTAAAAAGATAGATGCAAAAAAAAATGAAACTACACCACCATCTTACACAATACACAAAAATGAACTCAAAATGGTTCAAGGAATTAAATATAAGACAGGAAACCATAAAAATACTAGCAGAATTCACAGGCAAAGAAATCACAGACATATGCTGAAGCAATTTCCTCACTTATACAGCTCCCAGGGCAATGGAAACTTAAGAGAAAATAAACAAATGGGATTACATCAAAATAGAAAGCTTTTGCACAGCAAAAGAAACCATCAACAAAACAACACGCATGCCCACTGTATGGGAGAACATATTTGAAAATGTTATCACTGATAAAGGTTTAATCTCCAACATCTACAGGGAACTTATACAACTTAAGAAAAGGAGCATAAATGATTCAATAAAAACGTGGGCAATAGACCTATATACAACCTTTGTGAAAGAAGACAGAACGAAGACCAAGAGACATATGAAAACATGCTCAATGTCACTAATTATCCGAAAGATGCAAATCAAAATGATAATGCAGTATCCTTTCAAACCTGTTAGAATGGCAATCATGAACAAATCAACAAAGGACAAGTACTGGCAAGAATGCAGAGAAAAAGGAACCCTCTTGCACTGCTGGTGGGAATGCAGACTGGTGCAGCCACTGTGCTTCCTTGAAAAACTAAAAACGGAATTGCCATTTGAGGAAGTTATCCCAATTCTGAGAATATATCCCAAGACACTAGAAACACAAATCAGAAAGGATATATGCATCCCTATGTTCATAGCAGCATAATTCACAATAGCAAATATTTGGAAATAGCCCAAATGCCCATCAGAAGATGAGTGGATTAGAAAACTATGGTACATCTACACAATGGAGTACTATCCTGCTATAAAAAAGAAAGTATTCTTATTTCCAGCAGCATGGATGGACCTGGAGAGCATTATTTTAAGTGAAATAAGCCTGGCATTGAAATAAGTATACCGCATGATCTCACTCATTTATGGAATTAAAGAACATTATAACCTGATAAACAAAAAGATAGATACAAAGGCAGTAAAGCACCATACAGACTGTTAAATTACATGGGAAAACAGGGTAGTTTTGGGGAGGAGGGGAAGAGATCAACCAAAGAATTTGTATGCATGCATATAAGCACAACAAATGGACACAAGACACTGGGGAGTGGTGGGATGAGGGCATGTTATAGGGGGTAGGGGAGGCTGGAGGAAGGTCAAGGGGGAAAATGGAGATATATGTACTACTATATGTAATATTTTAAACAATAAAACAAAATATTAAAAAATAAGCTCCCTAAATGTGGCCTACTAATTGCTCCTGGGGAAAATAAAGGGAGATTCCCTTCAAATATTTAGAAACTATAATTCAAAATTAATGTATTAGCCCTCAAAAAGAAAAGTAAATAATTTTTATTTTTGCCTTTCTAAACAAAGCTTATGTGGATATACTGAAAGACTGATAGCATAAATTCAATTACTGTCATTTACTGTCAACACCCAAGGACAAATGAAGTTAGAAAATAACTCTTATTTCAGATTGATTTAAATTGGCAAATTGAAATAATTGAATATTCAGGGGAAACTTAGTTGTACTAGGCAGAAACCTATTTCTGAAGCATTAACTATTTTTTACTGATGATTCATCTCATAGTAAATCTGCTTATCATGCAATGAATTCAGACCAGTCATACTTCTGTACAAAGAATTGAATTATTGTATTAAAAAGCTATCAAGATTGCATTATAGAATTTCCAAAAGCCTCTGAAAATTATTAAAACAAAAAGGCGGGATTGTAGAGTAATCTCCTGTAAGTAAAATACATCAAGTCTTAATTACTTAAATTTTTTCACCTTATTTTTATTTTCACTTTTAATGCTGATGGCAGGACACCCATGGTGTCAGAATAAGCCAAAGGAAAATGATTTGGCAAATGAAAAGATACTGAGTCTAGTTTATAGAAGAGTTCCTTTATTAACCTTTGATCAAGGATATTCTTATATATTTTCAGGAAGCTCCTCCAAGCCCATGTGGATTTCTACAACAATGGATCTGAGAGATGAAGTGACCAGACTACTCCAGCCACAGATAGAAGTGGACCCAAGAAACACACTGACAAGACAGAGAAGAAACAGTCCAGATATTGGAGATGTTAAAGATGCCTTGCCATGCTTGCAGTCATAAGCTATGCTTTGCTATAGGTTTCCCAAGACCAAGCCAAAGAAGGTCAGACCTGCATTGCCATTGCTCACTGTTTGTCCACCATCCAGAACTGGAATATCACTGCTGTCATGTCAAAGGGGACAGAGATTAAAAAGGGAACCCATAAAAAACTGTTAGACAGTGATTGAGAAGGGAACCCATAAAAAAAACTGTTGGACAGTGATTGGGAAGGGGACTTGAACAATTGATGGCCCAGAAGGGAGCTTACTGCTGACTGATTCCTTAGATGCCTGGCAGCAATTTAAAAGGACTTGAAAGAACTCAATTCTTGTCATTGAATTGAAAAATCTTAAAAGGACCCGAGTTCTGCAAATGGCATACATTCTTGTTAAATTTATTAAAAATAAAAAAAGAGATATGCTGGAGGCTAAGACCAGCAGGTTGTAATAAATGCAAGAGGTCCCCAGAAGGCTAATGAATTTCATGATATTCAGCAGGGCTGAAAATCTGCATATTATTACCTGCTGAACATCTGAAGGCAGTTCTCCTAAGCTGATAATCTTTTACTACTTACCAAACTTTCTTTGATATGTTTGTTTGCTTTGCTAAAAAGAAAAATGTGTGAATAAAAAGCAGTGAGTCCGGGCATTGATAAAGCCCACTTCTCTAGCTGGTGAGTCCTCTGCCTGGTTCCCCATGCCTTCCAAATTTATATTTCTTGTCTAGTATATCCATTTATGTCACAGATTATTCTCCAGATTCCTGAACTCTTGCTGCAAAAAGATTGTGGCATGTATGCAGCCCTGTGCCCAGATGGGAATGAAGCCACCAATGACAGATTGGTTTGATAAAGGGACATGTGACATTAATCAGTTGCCAAACAGACCTGAAGCCCAACAGTGGAGCTGTCAGAGAGGGTCGGTTCCTTCTAAAAACATATAATTTATACAATTACCAAAACTCCATCAAGAGAGCACAAGGCAGTGATTAGAAGGGTCACCTCATGCATCCAGGGAATGGTATTTCTTAAGCAGAAGGGTTCAGGTTAAATGTCTAGTTGCTAGTGTCCATTTTCTTCCTATATGCATACCTGAAACCACCCTCATCACCTTCACCAGTAGTATGTCTACAGGAAGATATTGACAGGCCCCAAATGCTGCTGAGGCTAATTCTGTTTGGTGTGACCTGCATGTTGTATTGGGGGTTGAGTCTCATTATCAGCTAGCCTGAAGGTAGAACCCATGCACAAATGGCCAACAGTAATCAAGACTCAATTGCAACAGGGGGGCCCACAGGACATGTATAAAGGACATCCTTAGAGCACCCAGTCCTGGAGATCAGCGACACGGTGCCACTGGGTCCCATAGATAACATACCCTACCAAGACTGGAAGCCCAATCAGATATACCAAATTCATAAAAACAAACACAAACAGACAGCCAAAATGAGGAGACAAATAAACATAACAGGAGAATTCTGGAGAACAACATCTAAAGGAAGTGGAGGTAAGCAATTCATCAGATACAGAGTTCGAGTATGGTGTATTCTTAGGTGACTAAGACTCTTTGTAGAAATGTCATAAATGCAAGAGGCCCATAGGGAAGTCCCAACACAATTCTAATTAACTAAATGGCTTGTCTAGGAGGCCACCATAAGACTTGGTCTGACAGGGCCCCGAACCTTTCCTGTGGTTTTAGACAGCCGAGAGAGAAATGGAGGCCACACTTGACCAACTACATAACATGTGTAAAAAATTTTTCAGACTACAGATATCAAATAAATAAATAAATAAATAAATAAATAAATAAATAACATGGGAAATTGTGCCTCCACGGCCAGAAGATCCCAAACCCCAAGCCTCATTTAATACTCCTGATAGGAAGCCTTTACTTCCAAGTACTTTACAGAAATGGGAAAATTTAATTAGAAGATATTAACTGAGACGTGGCCAAACTGAAGTTTGTTTTGGGTACTTCCATTAGTATGTTGGCTACTTTCATTTGTATGCAGAAATTATAAAAATGCCATCTCTGAAATTAAACTGAGTGACTATATGGGAAGCAAAGCTTGATTTGGAAATTAGAAGCTTCTAAGAAAAAGCATAGAAAAAAATTCTTCCAAAAAGATGGATATTAATAAGAAATTTTAGAGACTGTCTCACAAGTATGCTGAGGTTAATAAATGTCTACACCCCATTTTTCTCCCTATAGGAAGCATGCCTCTGATTTATCTCCATAGAAAAAAAAGCAGTAGGTGGCCAGGGCATTACTGAATTTCCTCAGAGCAAACAATATGTGAGGGTGGAGAAGGAGGGTATGAGTGGAACACGTGGCCTAATGACAGGGAGGTAGAGGCAACTAGAAAAGGCCACAGCCCATTTTATAAAATGTTCATTGGGAGAATGCTGAGGTCCCAGAGAGGGGCAATTCCTGAACTAAGGAAAAAAGACATTAATTTGGTGGTTTTTAATGCTGGACATTCTGTGATAAACATTCACTGTGTTATGTGAGCCTCTATTAAGAGTGTTGATGTTTTGTGTCTCTTTGATATTTATTTAATTTGTGTAAAGAGGGGGGCAAGTACCTTTTTGGGAAAACCCAGTTATGTGTGGTGAGGTAGAAAATATGAGAGAAATTGCAGAGACATCCCAGAAGCTGCCAAGAATTATTAATCTTGGGGAACCTTTGTGCTCTTTCTCTCAAGTCATCAGCTACTAGAAACTCCTAGCTAGTGAAAGTTGTTGTCTATCTGCAATGTAACTTGGTAATTGATTGATGTTCTTTGCTTGCTTTCTTA
>JAAGEH010001362.1:7462-35211 GCA_011751065.1 Lasiurus cinereus
GGGTTCTCAGGAGAGGCTGGGGGTGGGGTTCTCAGGAGAGGCTGGGGCTGGGGTTCTCAGGAGAGGCCGGGTCACTGCATAACCAAGGACAGTCTTTAGGGCCAGGCAGCTGTGACAGGGAGTCACACCCCGGCTGCAGGGCAGAAACCGGTCCCCTCCAGCGGGGAGGAAGGAATCCTCAGGCCCCCATGTTGTCCCTGGATGAGCTTCACGGAACCTTCAGTTCTCCTTTCACAGGGAAGTGATGACGGCAGGGACCACAGGCCAAGGGCAGGTGTGGACTCCGGAGGCTTACTCACACGCCCCTGAAGTGCGCTCTCTTCTTCTTTTTTAAAAAAAATATATTTTATTGATTTTTCACAGAGAGGAAAGGAGAGGGACAGAGAGCTAGAAACATCGATCAGCTGCTTCCTGCACACTCCCCACTGGGGATGTGCCCGCAACCAAGGTTCATGCCCTTGACCGGAATGGAACCTGGGACCTTTCAGTCCGCAGGCCGACGCTCTATCCACTGAGCCAAACCAGTTGTGGCGAGCTCTCTCTTCTTGCCCTGGCATTTGCGTTGATCCGATGCGGACCACAGAGAAGCTCTTACTGCAGGGCTCTTACTGCCAGAGCTACCAGCACCTGAGCAGGTGCTATGTGTCCATGTCCCCCCGCAAATCCTCACACACAACCCCATGACCCGGGCAGTTTTCGCCGGCATGCTGCAGAGAATGAAAGGGAGGCTCTAAGAACCTCCTTCCAGCCCAAGAGATGCCCCCCGGCCCCCTACCCCCCGCCAATAAAACATGTGTGTGGGTGTGTGGGGAGAGGGCACACGCCGGCCATTCCTTCCCGTGCACATGGTGCTGGAGCATTCCAAACAGGCCCCACGCTCAGCAGAGTCTCGGCTCTTGTCCTTGGGGCTGCTTGGGCAGAAGCCGGGCAAGGACTGGGGAGGGAGGACGGGGCTGGATCAGTTTCCCCAAGTGGAGTGAACACCGAGGCATTTATGTATCTATCCCGGTTGGTGCAGAAACCCCTCCTTAATTTAAAACCACAAGGTGAGAAAGCCATTCGGAATTCTCACTCTCTCGTTGGGTGACAGGTTAAACGAAGCCTTAATTTGGTGCTCATGCGTACAGTGGTACCTCGAGATACGAGTGGCCTAACATACGAGATTTTTGAGATACATGCCGTCGAGCGAGCGATTTTTGCTTTGAAATACGAGCAACATTTGAGATAGGAGTCATCGCGCGGATCGGCCGGCTGCACACGACCCACCAGTTTACCGCGACTCGAGCGTCTCATAGTTTCCCACGCCTCAAGGTTATGGAACGAATTAATATCTCGAGGTACCACTGTATTTCACTCCTCATTCACATTTGCAATTTCGCCCCCAGGTCTCGGGCCTTGAGCGTCTTTGGCAGCCAACAGCATCGTCTACACCTCCCCCCGCCCCTCAACCCCGTAAGCTATTGTCTCCTTCATCAGAGGAGTACCAGGAGGTGCCCCTCTTCCACAACGACATGAGGCAGTAGAAGAAAAGTATGTTGGTTTGAAGAACATTTTCAGTAAGTGCTGGAGATTGCCATGACTCGAAAAATCAGATCTGAGATCCATTTCTTAAAAATCAATCAAATCGTCTCTTTTTTGACAGAAGTACAGAGGCCAGCCTCCCTCCCTCCCTCCTAGTTGAGACTGGAATTTACATAAATGGTGTGATGGAAGCGAGGCAGGGAGATTCTCCCTCCCCGCCCAGCACACACCATGCTGGTCCCAGCCCTTTGTACTCATGGACCCTCTGCGCCCAGCTCAGGGTCTGATGTTGGAAGAGCTCAGAAAGCAGCTGTTAATGAATGAGCGAATGTCCAAAGGCCAGAGTCGTGCGTTCCATCACCCTCCCTCCCGGGTGCTTTCCACAGGCCCCACATGGCCCCCCGCAACCTTTTACTCACAATCTGCCCAATTCCACAGTGATTGCTTGTCCAAAGGGATGATCCCCCCCCCCCCTTCCAGAAAACCGGTGACATAGATTTCCTTTGAGGTAAGTGACTCAAGAGGAATGGACACTTAGAACGAGAAAGGAAGAGAGCGCTAGTTTTCAGAAAACAGTCAGGAGCAACGAGGAGGCGATCATTCCGTCCACAGAGCACAACCTGCCGTGGAATGTAATTATTATCCGGTGAATCCAATCGGACGCAGCCAGCCAAACCAACTCATACTTCTGGCATGAAACATCTGGCTTGGCTGTCCATCCCAACCAAACCATGCCAAACTCCCATTTTATTGGGTGGCGTATTGGCACAGACATACTCTCCTTGTTAAGAAAAAATAATAATAATAAAATTTAAAAAGGTGCTTGAGTACAAATCTAGCAGCTTCTGGAACGCTAACACACACCCACGATGCTGGGAAGGATTGGACTCTCAAGTTCAGGGGAAAGAGAACACGACTCGCAGGGGATTTTTTCGGGCCACAACTCCAACATGAGGTTTCAAGGACAAAAACCCAACCCAGAACCCCCCAGAGTCGTCAATGCAACGTAAGTGCAATCAAATGCGCAGCATCCTCTCCGACAAAACACCCCCCTGATCCTCGAGAAGCAAGAAGGGTCTCTGCGATCTCTGCCTGCACAGACCCTGGCAGTTTGACCTGATGAACACTCAGGCTGTTAAGCCCTTTCCTGTGGGAAGTACTTTCTATGAAAGAGTGGCCTCTGACAGGCCCTTACTCTTGGGTTCCTGTCAGGAGCCGAAAAGCCCAGCACAGCCAGGACACAAGGCGGGGAACCCCTGAGGATGGGGAGGAGGGATTGCATGGCTGTCTGTACCATGGCCAATGGGCGTGGTGATGAGTGTCGGACTTTGTGTAGAGTTAAGCTCTGACATGGAATTGTCAACAGGGGAGTAAGGTGACACCTGAGACCCAGTCCGGGACCCAGTGTGACCCCGTGGATGCACAAGCTGATCAGGGCAACGCTGCTTGATCTCAGACGCTCAAGCTCTGGGGGTTACCCGGGGTCTGCAGGCAAGCTGGGTGCCTGGCAGTGGTTTGTTCTGTTAGCTGTAGGAACGCATAAAACTCTAGAGCAGTGGTTCTCAACCTTCCTAAGGTTGCATACAGTTCCTCATGGGGTGGTGACCCCCAACCATGAAATTTTGCTACTGTTATGCATCGTGATGTAAATATCTGCATTTTCCGATGGTCTTAGGCGACCCCTGTGGAAGGGTCGTTCAACCCCCAAAAGGGTTGCGACCCACAGGTTGAGAACCGCTGCTCTAGAGGCTCTTAGAACGTTCAGGATCCCAGGATCCTCTTGAAAACCTAGAAGACTGGGGCCTTGTTGACACCTAGAGACCATCGGCCAGAGCTGGTAATTTCCAGCTCCCAACAGTCTCCCTGGCCTCCCTCGGCCTGCTTCCCACTTATCATCGCCCTGGGCCCTGCTCCTCCTTCTCTCGAACAGCAACGTTTCTCCGAATCATGCCTCCGGCAGAGCAGGAAACCGAACAGTAGCCAGCAATGGCACTTCCCTAAGCGGGGTCCCCTGCCTGGCCATTGCAGGCCTTTGAGGAGCTGGCTTCCCCATTTAAAAGAGCGGACCCTGACTCTGCTCCCTCCTCAGCAACACGTTCCCTAGTGACATCGCCCGACACCCCGGGGGCCCTCCAGGAGGGGTGTAATTTGCAGACGGACCTCCTCCCTTTCCTTCCCGCCGGGTCCTCCCCCACTCTGGTGCAGAATCACAGCGCTTAACACCGAAGGAAATGCTCATCGGCGCCATCAGGCCTGGCAATGAATTCTAAGTTCCTGCGTGGCTTGGAGGTGACTTCTAGGAGACGCACGTCGTAAAAGGGTCTTTGGCAAAGTACGTAAGTACGCCCCCCGTCTTCACACAGGCCTGGAAAAGGGGCTACCACTTTGTTCTTAAAGGCCCCAAGTGACAGCATCCCCAATGTGCCAGGAGGTTATGTGTTATTTTTTATTTTATTTTTTAAAAATATATTTTATTGATTTTTTACAGAGAGGAAGGGAGAGCGATAGAGAGTTAGAAACATCAATGAGAGAGAGACATAGACCAGCCGCCTCCTGCACTCCCTCTACCGGGGTGTGCCCGCAACCAATGTACATGCCCTTGACTGGAATCGAACCTGGGACCTTTCAGTCCGCAAGCCAACGCTCTATCCACTGAGCCAAACCGGTTTCAGCAGCAGGTTACGTTTTAAAAGTTCATTCCATTCGGGCCATGTGCAGCTCAGAGATCTCAATGCGTGAGACCCTTCCTGTCCCTTTAACAACTATATTATCAATATTGATGAGTTCACTGAGGCTGACCCACAAATTTTCCCCTGTCACCAGGCCCAAGGTGTTGCATCCTAATATTTTTTCCCAGCAGAATTACTCAATGATGTCTCTTACTCCTTCCATAAACGTGACGTGCTCAGTTCTAGAAAAGACCAGGAAATGCCCCTGCGAGTTAACCATCACCTCAGACGGCTGCCAAGGAAAGCAGTGCTTTCTCACACGCTTCCCAGGGAGGGCCTTCCCCTGAGGAAGGGGGACCCGGGGTGTTCAGCACGATCACCAGAGAGCGGAGACCTCAAGACCCCGACGCCACCCTCGACGAGAAAGGGTCAAGGAGCCAGCGCGCCCCGCTGGTGTCCAGGGAAACGGCGGGCACTCGGGTCAGGTGCCAGCCCGCGGGACAGGGGGGAGGGACTCCCGCTCCAGAAAGTACCACGGCAGGCAGAGCCGGGTTCAGCGCACTCCCTGCTGCGAACCACTTGTTTCCCTGGCAACAGGGCGGGTGGATGCCAAGCTGCAGTGGTGCCCTCCCCCACCGATCTGGCCTCCGGATGAGGCTGCAGGGACCACCCTGGAGGGAGTGGGCCTCCCGGGGCAGCGGGTCCGCGGGACGGTGTATGGGCCAGTTTCCCTCCAGGGGCAGCGCCCCGTAAATACCTGGGCAAGTGGGGGCCGGCGAACGCTGGAACAGTTTCTGCCTGAGCAACGGCCAGCGCCCCTGGGCATGCAGCGGTGGGGCTTGTGCCCCGTGACCTCAGAGCTGTGTGTGAACTCCCCATCACGCAGAACCTGGCCGGGAGACGGTAATCGCCTCGAGAGCACCCTGGGAGGGGGACGAGCGCACAGCCGGCTCACCGAGGTGGGGCGATTTGCCAAGGGGGTGCCCTGAGCCAGGGTGGGGGGGAAGAGAAACCAGGATGAGTACAACCCACTCTGGCTGCAGCTATGGACACCCTCTCAGCCGGGGATGGGCGCTGGACCCTAGGGAAGGAGAAGAGCGGGCAGGAGGCCAAAACCGGTGTGGCTCAGTGGATAGAGTGTCGGCCTGCGGACTGAAAGGTCCCAGGTTCGATTCCGGTCAAGGGCATGTATCTTGGTGGCGGGCACACCCCCAGTGGGAAGCGTGCAGGAGGCGGCTGATCGATGTCTCTCTCTCATCGATGTTTCTAACTCTCTATCTCTCTCCCTTCCTCTCTGTAAGAAATCAATAAAATATATTTAAAAAAAAAAGAAAAAGAGCGGCAGGAGGAACAGCCACGCTTCCCTGTGGTGGGGGTCTCGGCTCCGTGGGCACTCACCAACCACAGGCACAACGAGGACCCCCATTTCCCGCGCTCGGGGGCTCTGCTGTCTCGCTGTCAGAGGAGGGGGTGCCACCCGCACAATTTGCCCTGGCCGGAAACCCACGTCCGCTGACAAGATACCAGGATGGGGACCGCTCTCCCCGCAGCTACACGGTGAGGGGGAGGGGACAATGAGAGAGGGCGCGGCATGTGGGGTTCACCAGGGAAAGGCCGTGGGGGCGTTGGTGAGCGCGTGGTGAGCATGACCCCTCCACAGGGCCTCCCATTCTGGGGGCTCAAGCATTTCGCACCAACAGCCAAAGGCTGGCCAACCCGAGGCGCTGGGTGGGGGAGAGGGGGAGAACACAGGCTTGGCACCTCCTGCCAGCTCGGTGCGTGGTCCGAGGGGTGCCCTGGTGTTCGGTTAGCGGCCCCGCCTCCGTGGCGAGGCAGACCAGACCACGGGCCCATTTCAGTGTCTCCTCTTGTGATGGGTGAACACAGGGGTATCTATCCCTCGCGCATTACCAACGCCGCCTTCCCATCATTTTGAAGGAACTGGTTGTTTTTTTTTCCTTCCTAGAACAGAGCGTGCATCCAGCAGAAACCCCCAGAGCGTGTTTCCCAAGCACCCCCGGGCGCCCCTCTAACCCCCCCAGGCCCCGTACCTGTGACCAGGCTGGAGATGATCAGCGGCAGCACCAGCATCTGCAGCATCCGCATCAGCAGCTCGCCGGGGAAGGAGAAGTACTTCACCTCCCGGTACGTCATCTTGTACGGCCGCAGCGTGAAGCCGAGGATGGTCCCTGAGCGGGAAGAGGAGGAGAAGAAGGAAGATGGAGTCTTGTCGAAACCGAAGGAACGGTCCTAGCGAGGGGAATGAGGATTGCCTGGTGATCAGGCCTGGCGGACAAGAGTACCTTTATTTAAGCAACAAATAGGTGTGCCCATCGCCCTGACCGGTGTGGCTCAGTGGATAGAGCGCCGGCCTGCAGACTGAGGGGTCCCACGTTCGATTCCGGTCAAGGGCATGCACCTTGGTGGTGGGCACATCCTCAGTAGGGGGCGTGCAGGAGGCAGCTGATCAATGTTTCTCTCTCATCGATGTTTCTAGCTCTCTATCCCTCTCCCTCCCTCTCTGTAAAAAATCAATAAAATATATTTTAAAAAATGTGTGCTCATCTTTTCAGTCGGTCTGGGAGGGGAAGGCTGAATCCAGGGCTTCCAGTAGAACTTATGGAAAAGTTCTT
Source organism: Lasiurus cinereus (assembly GCA_011751065.1). Lineage (NCBI taxonomy): Eukaryota > Metazoa > Chordata > Mammalia > Chiroptera > Vespertilionidae > Lasiurus > Lasiurus cinereus. The sequence goes on from JAAGEH010001362.1 coordinate 14,286, forward strand.
TGTCTGACTTCAAAGCAGTGGCATCAACTTGGACGTGGCTCAGTACAGAGTTACAAAGGTGGGGGCACACCGAACAAGGCCATATGAAGAAAGAAAAGCCTTAGGATAACGAAGTCCCTTCGTACAGCAGGTGTTTAGAACGGCTAGCATAATGGCCTATAATGGGTGGTATAATTTTATTTTTTCCAAAAGAAAACACCCAAAAAACCCAAACACCTCCTCACATCCACACTGCTACCCCATTTGCATCATTCCTCTGCTCGCACACCACTCTTTCTACAAGGTCTTGGCATCGCCTGGGCAACTGTATTGTACAGACTTGTTAGCTGCTGGCAAGCGAAGACGGCAAAGGCTTTTTTTCCCAACAATTTTCTCCTTTAAACTCAGAGGAAATGAAGGGAAAGAGACAGCAATTTTCTCCTTAATTTCCCTTCCGCTCCTGGAACTTTAAAACGTATGTTTAAAATAATACCTTTCTGTGTAAGTCAAATTGCACATGCCACCTTTGGAAATATTTGGAAATGAACAAAGATGGTGAATATATTTTACTACTTCTTGTCCTAATTTACGTTCTTTGCCCCCCAAATGTAGTTGTTCCATTGTTGTAATTTCTTATTTTTATCTTTTGCCCAGCTATTCCTAAAATGTGTCTAAATGTAGCTATTCATGGGGATTGGGAGAGAATACTGGGTAGACACCAGCTTTTCCAAAGGACGCAAGCAGTCTTTCCAGGAAGCTGCACCCTTCTAATATGGGGCACCAAGTTCATTTCCACGGTCACTTCAACTCCAATTTCAATTCTTGGTTCTCAGCAGCCATGAAGCATCTATTCTTTGATGACATACTCCGATACTCTAATTAGAGTCTGTATCTATATGATTAAAAAAAAAATCTGGCTCACCCAGTTTTCAGGGTCCTCGGGAAAACATGTATTGCTTTTTTCCTGATGTAACAGTAATATGTTCGAGAGAGAAATGTTGATTTGGAAAACGTAGGAGAGTGTCAGTAGAAGTCTGGCCATCTCAGTTCCACCACTTCCAAAGCACATCACTCATGCTTCACCGAGCTCTGAGTATGTGCCCGGCACTGCTGGCTGTGCTTTCCTCGTGTTAGAAGATTTAGTTCTCACAGAACCCGCAGGAGGTAGGTGCTGCTCAACCACGAATTGGCTGATAGAGAAATCTAATCACGGGGAATGTAAATCTTGTCCAGTTCCAACAGCTACTCAATCGCAAAGTCAAGTAGCTACTCAAGTGGCAGAGCTGGGAGGTAAGCCCAGGTGTTTTGGACTCAGATCTCATATTCTTTTGATTTTTCTGTGTGTGTGTGTGTTTTTAATTGATTTGAGAGAGAGAGAAAGGAAGAGAGAGGAATAGAGAGATAGAAATACCGATGAGAGAGAAACATCATCGATGGGCTGCCTCATGCACACCCCCTATAAATTGGACATGTGCCCTGACCAGGATAGAACTATTAACCTCTTGGTTCCTAGGTCAACGTTCAAACACTGAGCCATGCTGAGCACCTCACATACTTCCTGCCTCTCCACTGAGGGGAAAGACCACCACGGTCATTTCCGTCATCATGGTCACTGCCTTTTTATGTATATAGATGTCTGTGCACCTTTTTAAATAGGTGATTTCTTCAAGAGTTATAAACTTTCATTTCCCTCCCTCTCCCAAGTCTAATACACCTTTACCTCAGTTTTACTTCTTTGATTGTTTGACTGCTTTGTTTTAAGATATTGAACTTTTCATCTTCCTGGACTTAGTTTGGGGTAAGGCATTGACTTCGGAGTTTCAGTGTACAGTCCCGACATCTACAACTCTAGTCTGTCTCAGTTTCCTTACATTCTCCAGCGCACGAACCACATTTTCTAAAAGCTCCTATTTATAGTAGGGACACCAGAGGAGATATCACTTATTTATAAGGGCTAATTTTAAGTCAAATGCTTTGAACACAGGAGTCGTTTAGACTAGTACATATTGCTAATACTTTACATCAGTTTTGTTCCTGACTCTGCTTTGATCTGTTTTACTATCTCGGGGTTTCCCAAGTGAGCCATGTCTACTCTTGGGGAGAAGATCAGGATGGGGAAGGGGAAGATTTATGGAGCCCTTAGGATGTGTTTACGGGGGCATGAGCCTCCTCGCAGCTGTGTGAAGTAGATAGTATCATGTCTATTTTCAAGATGAATGCACCGATTCATCTTACTCGAGGTTACAGAGCTAGGAAGAGGGGGAGTCTAAATAAGGCCTTCTCCTCCCTTTCCTGCCTCTTCAGCACAAACACATCCTTGCAGCCTGAGGCTGGCTCCTGGGTGTTCAGCCTTTCAGCCTCTAACCTGTGGGAGTGTTGGAATAATCAATCATCTTGGATTCTAGAGGTGTCTTGAGGGCCCCCCAGCACATCTTGAAACCCATTTCAGGTCCTGCACAGGAGGACCTCAAAATGTGACTACAGTGGTACCTCGAGATACGAGTTTAATTCATTCCGTAACCTTGAGGCGTGGGAAACTATGGGACGCTCGAGTCGCGGTAAACTGGTGGGTCGTGTGCAGCCGGCTGATCCTCACAATGACTCCTATCTCAAATGTTGCTCGTCTTTCAAAGCAAAAATCGCTCGCTCGACGGCTCATATCTCAAAAATCTCGTATGTTAGGGCACTCGTATCTCGAGGTACCACTGTATTTGTACCATGTCACTGTTTAAAAGGGCTACACTCACCCCCCTTTTACGGAGCGATTTACCTGGTGTGAAGTTTATTAATTAACATAGTCCACCTTTTCCCTCCACCGCACACATATGTGAATTCTTGGGAAGCATCAGCAGCAAAGGTGGGAAGGACATTCCCTAAGAACCTGCTCTCCAGGTTCCCGTGGGTCAGGACCACAGCTAACAGTCCTCAGCACCTGCAAGACCCCAAGACCTCACAAGGGCACTGCCTCACGGACCCAGGGAGGCGGGGACTGGGAGTGCCCGGGGCCCACAGGCCCAGAGCCACAGAGAGGCAGGCGAACAGCCGGAACCTCCCGATGGCACCGGTTGGAGTGGAGGTGGTCCATGCAGAGAGGGATCAGTCTGCTCCCCAAGGCCAGGTGAGCGCCCCAGGTAGTCTTCACCCCACTTCTCCAACTCCAGGCCCCGGATTCCTACTCAATACGGTCACGCTATGCATTGACAGGGCCCACGTGCGCACACAGTTTAATGACTGGCTTTTTGTTCTGTTGTGAATTAGATTAACTAACTATAGAGCTTAAGCTGAGAAAAGATTTTGTGGATCTTACTTTAATAAAGTCAACACCTAGCATTTTTCAATTCAAACAAAACACCAATTTCAAACAAAATACTTTTTTTTCTTGCCTGGCTGGCTAGCTCAGTAGTTGAGCATTGACCTATGAATCAGGAGGTCACGGTTCAATTCCTGGTCAGGGCACATGCCCATGTTGTGGGCTCGATCCCCAGTGTGGGGCGTGCAGGAGGCAGCCGATCAAGGAGTCTCTCTCCTCATTGATGTTTCTCTCTCTCTCTCCCTCTCCCCACCTTGCTGAAATCAATAAAAAATAGACATATTTTTAAAAAGATGCTTTCTTCTCCAACCTCAGCATGAGGAGGAAGTCGGTGTTGGCCGGCTCTCAGCATCCAATCCGGAGGAAATGCTCTGAATGCGAATCTGCCTTTTTTTGGGGTGAGCACTTCCAGGTTCTGATCCCATTCGATCCCAGCGCCAAAAAGCCCTCCCTGAAACACGTGCTCACAGCCTGATGCTCAGGCTTCTCATCAGAGCGCCCCCCACCTGCCCTGCGGATCAACCTGAGGTGCTGGTGGTGGGGGAGGCAGCTCACGGCCTCTGCAGAGCGGGGCCCCACGAGTGGGCACTTTCGTGCAGCACGTGGATCGATGATCCCAGAGCCAATAACACCCTCTGCGGCCACCCGACCTTTAGAGCAAAGGAATGGATGCTTATAATTGATGACGCTGCCAACGTAACGGCAGCCAGCAGAACGCCCGCCCACCGGGATTTGTAAGAGCCGAAGCCAAACTTTGTACGTTTCCCCCGAGGTGACAGTATGCAACGCGCAGAGGTCACCAGCCGCATCCAGACTGCTCATTTGCCGTCAGCAGCCTGCTCTCCTTCTGGCTTCCACGTGTGAACGAGATTTCTAGAATCTAGGCCAGCGGTTCTCAACCTGTGGGTCGTGACCCCTTTGGGGGTCGGATGACCCTTTCACAGGGGTCGCCTAAGACCGTCGGAAAATGCAGATATTTACATCACGATGCATCACAGTAGCAACATTTCATGGTTTGGGGGTCACCACCACATGAGGAGCTATAAGCAAGGGTCTCGGCCTGAGGAAGGTGGAGAACCACTGATGTAGGCGATAACTGGACCGCTTCTGGCCATCCAAATGAACTCTGCCGGCTGCACGCTAGGGAAGAAGATGCCTTTTAATGGAAGTGCGTGCTCTCTCCGGCGGTGGAAAGCTCAAGAAGAGAGTCCCAACAGGGGTTTCCTGTTTCCCCTGGGGAGTCTGCACTACAAACGCCTCTTTGGGAGATTGAATATCACGCTGCTTTCTAAACAAGACACAGTGTGCACGCGGAGCCTCAGGGCGGGGCATCGTGGCTCTGCCGGTCCAAGCCACACACCCACACCCACACCCACACACACACCCACACACACACACAGTGAAAAGCCGAAGACCTATTTTTAAGCACTTGGCCCATATTTCTCCTGGAAAACAAACAAACAAAGAAACACACTGAAACTATTAGAAAGTTATTTCAGAGTAAAAAAAAAAAAATGGCCCAAAACCGGTGTGGCTCAGTGGATAGAGCATTGGTCTGTGGACTAAAGGGCTCCAGGTTCGATTCCGGTCAAGGGCATGTACCTTGGTTGTGGGTGGATGAGTGATGTTGGGATATGGGCCCCAGCCCTGTGCCCTTACCTCTCATGTGATCCTCTGTCTGCCTCCGATCCTCCCCTTCCCGCCCCCATTTATAAACAAAGAAGGGTTTAAACATAACCGTCTTTTAGCTTGGACCACTGTGGTACCTTCTAACCAGTTTTCCTGCTTCCATGTTGGATGCCCACAGTCTATTCCCAGCAGCATGCCCAGAGGGACCCTCTCAAACCGCCTCTCTGCTCCCTCCCTGGCTCGCCCTCTCCCGGGGAGTGAGAGCAAGGCCAGGCCATGTCTACCCGGCCTGCCTCCCTGGCCCCATGACGCTCCGACCCCATTTCCTGCGCCCCCTCACCTCTGTTTCCACATCTGCCTCCTGTTCACACAGCCCATCTATGGCTTTGCACTAGCCCTCCTCTCTGTCAGGGAGTCATGGCTTGACTTGCTTTACGATTTAGATCCAGTGTCGTCTTTCTCCATAAGGTCTCCCCGAACTTTCTTTTCCCTTACCCCGCTTTATTCCTTTCGGTAGCTGTTATCACCTTCCAAAAGACAATATCATTTTCTAATTTATGATGCCTATTGTTTATTATTAGCTCTGTCTGCTAAAGTATAAGCTCCATGAGATCAGACATTTTCTTTGTGGGTTTTTTGTTTTGTTGTTGTTGTTTTTTTGTTGTTTTTTTCAGTTTTGTTCACTAGATATTAAGCCCTCAAAGCAGGTCCTGGCCTGGCAGGCGCTCGATCTACTGTTGAATGAATGAACTCAGGATGCCTGTGGCTGTCCAGATGACCAGTGTGCGGAGTGCCCGGTCCCCAGCTGGTGCTGAACAGCGTCCCGGATGGAGGAATCGTGGTTACACCGTAAAGCTATTCCCCGTTGCCCCCCGTGAGCACAGCACCTACACGCAGGAACTTCCCTCTCTTCCCAGCTGGCACTGCTTCCCACGATCCGTGAATCTGGCTCTGGACGGGACCATGATGACTCATGCTCTATTTCTAGATTCACGGGGAGTGATCCCTACGTCTCTCACAGGCAGGTTTTTTGTGTTTGTTTTTGTAATGAAGGCCAGCAGGGGTGAAAGACCATGGACAGAGCCACAGCAGGGGTTTCTGGACCTGGTGCAGCCAGTAAAATGTGCGGTAAAAACGTTACCGAAGTGATTTAAGCTTCAACTCCAGCCTACGGGACTTCACACCATCACCCTGCAGATGAGGAGACTGGGCCCCAGGAAGAACAATCCGTTTGTCTGAGGTGACCTGGCCTGAGTGCTCACACTCTGAGCTGCCTGTTTCCACAGCCCAGTATCTTCAAGTCATGTAATCTTTCTGAGCTTTTTTATTTTTTAAATCTGAAAAATGGGAGGGATCAATAGGAAGAGGCAATATCTAAGACCCTCTTGAAATGTACATTCTCAGCTAAACAGCGCGGGCTCCAAGCACACGACACACGCTGCGGCAAAAGTACAGGGGATCATGGGAACTTTCCCTATCTTCCATTTCCAGCTTCTGCGCCCTCGGAACCATCTTTTTGGCCAGAAAGGAAGATAATGGGTTCCAAGGATTTTATTTCTGATCATTATTTCTCAAATAGAATATATTTTTAAAATATATATATACTTTTATTGCAGAGAGAGAGAGAGAGAGAGAAACATCCACGAGGAGAGGGAATCATTGCTCGGCTGCCTCCTGTACGCAGACAGAGGGGATCACTGATCAACCTCGGCGTCCATCCGCTGGGAACTGCTCAGAACCACACGGCGCAGCCCTGCAAAGCAGCCCCAGGCAGAGCCAGGAGACCTTTTCTGCGCTGACCAGGAGTAAGAAATAGAGCTAAGTGAAGGAAGCAAGGTGTGAGGTGGGCTGTGTGCACCGAGCTCCCATCTGTGTGCAAAGGGCCAAGAAGAAGAAGAAAAGTGTGCATTTTCATGTCCATAAGAGAACGCTAAAGACCCAGAAGACACGGGTAAGAGGGAACACTGCACCCCTGGGGCCCTGCTTGGGTGGGACAGTCCACTCTCCACCGTTCTGGACCTTTGCACGTGGGGCGGCATAAATGTACGCATTTCACAGGCGACCTAACAGAAGAAATCAGCCCAAAGGAAACGCACTCTTTAAAAAAAATCCGACCGACGTGTCTTCGACACCCTTTCTGCTCGATGCTCCCATCTTCCTAGAACGGCACTTTGGGTCTGGGATGGCCTCTCCTCAAGGCTGCTTTAACTTCCTCCCGCAGGAGCCCTCTTCATGGGGGCCACGACCCCGGACAGCCGGCGCTCAGGCCGGTGGCGAGTGGAAGCTGACCAAACGGCTTTTTTAATTTTTTTAATTTTTTTCTGGAGACGAGGAAGTGACTCTAAAAAAACCTTTGAACTCCATCAGGACAGAGAGGCTCAGGGGCGGCTTCGCCGTTAGCCGTTGGAGGGGCAGGGATGTCCAGGCTGGGACCTCCCAGTGCCAGCACGTGGCAGAGGCTCAGCTGGTCATCACCGTCCTCTCGAGCAGAGACCAGGGCGCCAGAACTCACAGGCCCTGGGGGCTCCCCGGCTGTTTACCCGGCTACTCCACGTGCCTTAACAGAGCAAACCACAGAACAAAAACTAAACACGTCCATCCAGGGACCACCTGGGCCGGACGAAGACTCTCAAAGGACTCGCCATTTCCTTCTGGAGGCCGAGGCCTCCGCCTTTGGTGACAAGCTGAAGACACCAGGAAGCATATGTACCATATTTTCCGGCGTAGAAGACGACTCTTTAACCCAGGAAAGTCTTCTCAAAAGTCGGGGGTCATCGTATAGGGCAAGTATATCTCAAACTCTGTATTTTATTGATTTTTCACAAAGAGGAAGGGAGAGAGGGATAGAGAGTCAGAAACATCGATGAGAGAGAGACATCGATCAGCCGCCTCCTGCATGCCCTCTACTGGGGATGTGCCCGCCACCAAGGTACATGCCCTTTGACCGGAATCGGACCTGGGACCTTTTAGTCCGCAGACCGACGCTTTATTCATTGAGCCAAACCGGTTTTGGTCCAAACTCTATATTTTAACTGGAAAAGTCGGGGGTCGTCTTATACGCCCAGCCGTCTTATACGCCGGAAAATACGGTATCCCCGGGGTTTCGCCTTCCTTGCTTTAAAGATGGGAGGCCAAGAGAGGCTAACCGCAGGGACCCTCTTTTCGGCGTCAGAAGGGCAGCCATTGTCCGCCGCTCCCCTCCTTAGGGGCCAATGCGCCTCATCTTCCAAGATCCCGAACACAACGTCTCTCGCTCAGTTCTCCCTGGGAGGCAGCCGGCCGCGGCCTGGCATCGGCCTGGCGAACTGAGAAGCCTCTTTGGGGACAGGAAGAATGGAGGTGCCCTCTGTGGAGCCAGAAACTCAGCCTTGAAATCCAAAACCCCGGGGTGCCTTTCAGCTCTCGGCTCCTCCTTTTACTTGCGAGTCTTTGAGGATGCCCTGCCCCACCTGACCTCCACCCACCCAGGGTGGGGCTCCTTTCACCCAGTCCTGGCGCCTGGGGCTTCTCCTCTGTGTGGTCTCAGAACCACGGGAGGGCAGCTCTGGAGTGGCATCCCGGCGGGCAGAGGCGTGGTCTCCCTCGGGGACAAGCCCCGGGCCCGTCTGACGGCGCCTCTCCCCGGCGAGCCACGGAACGCGGTGTCCCGAACCGCTGGGCGTGTTTCCTCATCTCGGGGCGATGATACCGCTCCCCTCGCTGCCAGGCCAAATACTTGATGAATGACAGCATCGCCGTGTTCCCAAAATACCCAGCGCCTGGCACCTGGCAGGGGTGGCTTGGAAGACGGTGCTGACATTCCAGTCGCCTCTTCCAAAACAGCGCCGGCTCTTCCCGGGCTGCTTTACTCTGGAGCACAAGGGAAGGCCCCCCGGCTTCCCTCTGATTTAGGGGGGCTCCGGGGGCAGCCGTGGCCGCGACGGAGGGAGAGGGGCCTCCCTCGTGTCCCCTAGCCTTGGCCGTCACACCCAGAGGCCCTCGAAGGTCAGGGCACGAGAAGCAGGCCGCTGTCGATGGGAGAGGCTGGGCTGGGAGGGGGTCAGGATGGGAAGAAGGTCCTCTCACCCGTGCAGGGTCCCCTCCCACCCAGGCTGATGAAGAGGAGGGCCAACTGGACTTTGAGTGACAGGGGTCTGCGGCGGGAAGACAACATTCGTCTGCATGTCCTTCGCCGCTGGGCACATCGAGGCCCAGAGACCGGTCTGAGATGCTAAGGTGAGGAGGTGAGGGCAGAGCGGGTCTGGAAGCCAGGATGGTGGGCTCCCTGCTTTCTCAGAGGCATGGGGACCTCGCAGGCACCGATCCGCATGGGGAGGGCTCGTCCGGATGCTCGCTTGCTGCTGTAGAGGGGGTAGCGGGGGGGTGGGGGGTGGAGAAGAGCTTGGCCACAGGGGGAAGTGTTAGCCCCGCAGGCAGTGGTTCTGGACACGTCTGCTTATTTGATTGCCTACTTCAGCGGTTCTCAACCTGTGGGTCGCAACCCTTTTGGGGGTTGAACGACCCTTTCACACGAGTCGCCTAAGACCAGCGGAAAATGCAGATATTGACATCACGATGCATCACAGTAGCAACATTTCATGGTTGGGGGTCACCACCCCATGAGGAGCTGTATGCAAGGGTCGCAGTCTTAGGAAGGCTGAGAACCACTGACCTACTTGAAAGAGAAACACATTTGAAATGGCCTGCTGCGTTGGCTCATGATCTATATCAACAGGAAGGAAACAGCAAAACAGAATCCAGAGGTACTCTCGGACCATCACGCCTTCAATATAACCTTTTCCAACTGGGCTAGAAACCATCAGCCTTCCCCCAAAGTTCCCAAACCCCTTCTCGCCCCTGGCGGGGGCAGGGGGGCAGTGAAAGAGCAGAAGAACGAGCAGGAGAATGAGCAGTGAATGAGCAGGAGAAATAGAACCCAGAGGTACTCTCGGACCATCATGCTTTCAATATAACCTTTTCCAACTGTGCTAGAAACCAGCAGCCTTTCCCCAAAGTTCCCGTACCCCTTCTCGCGCCTGGCGGGGGGAGGGGGGCAGTGAACGAGCAGGAGAGGCGGAAACAGGACGAAAGGACATGAAGGAGGTGCCCTCACTGGCCCGGGCGGCAGGAGAGCAGTGCACAGAGGGGCACGTTGACCGCGGAAAACCGTGGATCGTTAACCGCGGGTGGGAAGCATTGTCTCAGCAGCTCCCCGCTGTCCTGAGAGGTGCCTGCTGTCCAGTGCCAACCTCCCCTGAGCTGCGGCCCCCTCCCCTGAGCTGTCACCCCTCCCCTGAGCTGCGGGCCCTCCCTGAGCAGCGGATCGCTTTCCGCCTTGGCTCGGGAGGCCGGGGCGAGGGATGGGAAGCCACAGTATCGCTTACTCCGGGCCTTTCACCCCTGCCTCTTGGAGGCCTTTACAGCCATTAAGCCTCGTCCTACATCCCTCCTGGCTCTCCTCTCAGCCAAGGAAACAGGAGCCGCTTCTAGACCTGGACCAGGGGACCGGCCTGTCCCCATCCTCTGTCCCTGTCCCCGTCCCCGGGCCTCCGTTCCCTGCGGACCAGCCTCACCAAATCAGTGTGCTCTCACTGGACGCCGGAGCAGAGGCGGAGCTAAGGACCGGGCTCTCGGGCGCCGGGGCCATCTGCTCGCCCGGCTGGAGGCAGTGTGGACGGTGACGTGTGTAAGCGGCCGCGCTGAGATGCACATCTGGGCAGAGGTGCTGGGATCACTCGGTTTCACACCTGATCAGACAAGGTGCCGGAAGTGGACAGACACCTAATGTGGCTCTGATCCTCTCTGCAGGCCTGTGCGGACGGCACCCCACTATAGCAGGCACCCCCTCCCCCCAGTGCTTTATGAGAAGGGGGGAAAAAGGGAGGATCCGAGTGTCCATGAGCTCACGGCAGGGACTGCTCCCTGACGGCTTTTCTGGGTTCTGTCCCGGCAGGAGGAGCAGCAGCAGAGGGACCTCAGGCTCCTGGCCTTACCCCCCCCTCCTTCCGGTCACTTCTGCAGAGAGGGCACTGCAACCCCTTCCCTCCCCGCCCCGACTCCCCCCTCTCTCTTCCCATTCCCAGGGAGAGTGGAAGGCCCCAGAAACCTGAACCCGGCTTCCTGCTGTTCAGACTGTGTGGTGCTGCCTTTTCTCCGTTCGCAGAGGGATGCCAGCGTGGGTGCCAGGCTGTGCCCACACCCCCGACTCAAGGAGCTGGCCTGTCGCTCCCACCACCAGTGGCTTCAGGGCCGTCACTGCTGGGCGGCCCCTGTGGCTGAACTAACTGCCCCCCCAGATGGTGCCTGTGTCCCAGAGACGATTCCGCATTCCGGGGAGGGTACTGCCTCTAGTCATCAAGAAGGGCATGGCCGAGACCGGTGTGGCTCAGTGGATAGAGCTTCGGCCTGCGGACTAAAAGGTCCCAGGTTCGATTCCGGTCGGGGGCATGTACCTTGCTTGCGGGCACATCTCCACGGTGGGGCGTGCAGGAGGCGGCTGATCGATGTCTCTCTCTCATCGATGTTTCTGACTTTCTATCTCTCTCCCTTCCTCTCTGTAAGAAATCAATAAAATATATTAAAAAAGAAAAAAAAGAAGGGCATGGAGCGTTCACTGTTCAGGGAACAGACTGACTGCCAGGCGCTTTTGCAGGAGGAGAACCCGACTCCTGGTCCTTACTCATTGTGCACTCAGAGACAGCTCCAGCCCTCTCTCTGGCTGCAGAGGCCAGAACACCGTCCGATCCTCCTGGGAGCCTCGTGCACTGTCTACACTGCAGTGGCACCCACATCTCAAACTCAACATGCCCCTTCCTGAACGTCTCAGCACCCCTCCCAGGTCTTCCTCTCTGCTACCTCTAAGACGGCACCACCATGCCTCAGCCACCTGTCGGCTCGCAGTCCACCTTTCCTGTCAATACTCGCCGGCAGCCAATCACCGGGACTCAGGACGACCCTCGTAAAGCGGGCTCCATTCATCCTTTTCTTTCCCTCCCCCCTGCTCCTGTGTCCATGCACGGCCTTCTCGAACTGCTGCAATAAAACACGAGTGGACAGCCACCAGCACCCAGGAACAGGACGGTGGTTGAGCGTGAACTTGGAGCCAGAATGGCGGACTGGAATCCCAGTCAGTATGCTTCCACATTGCCAAAACCGGTTTGGCTCAGTGGATAGAGCATCGGCCTGCGGACTGAAAGCTCCCGGGTTCGATTCCGATCAAGGGCATGTATCTTGGTTGTGGGCACATCCCCCATAGGGGGCGTGCAGGAGGCAGCTGATGGATGTCTCTCTCTCATCGGTGTTTCTAACTCTCTATGCCTCTCCCTTTCTCTCTGTAAAAAATCAATAAAAAAAAAATATATGCTTCCACTGTGGGATACGAATCTGAGCCTCAGTTTTCTCATCTGCAAGACGAGACCTCGAATATGCCCCTGCCTGGCATGCTGGGAGGACGAAATGAAGCTAACACACGACCAGCGCTCACAAGCAGGGTGGCGCACGGTGGAGTGTGCGGTACCTATGACCAGAGGAGAAACCGAGGCCGGAGCAATGCCAGCCCTCCTTCAGGATCACCCCGCCACCAAGCAACACTGCCGGCCCACGAATCCCGGCGGAAAGCAACGCTCGTGTTCCCTGCCCCAGGGCACATCTGGGTGGTTAATGAGAAAGCAGAGCCTCTCCCGTGCCGGTACAGAGAGACATTTGTAGGACGGCAGGTGAACTCTGATTTCCTTAGACATGTAGAGTTAATGACAAACCTCCCTCCTATGACCGATGGACCTTGCCTATTCCTCTGTCGTCTCATTTTCATCCATCTCTCCTGCTACACTCCTTGGGGGGCAGGCAGACTCCCCACGGCATAGCAAGCAGCACTTAATACTTGTCACATTATTCTATTCTCTAAGAGAATCTTCTTATGAAAAAGAAACTTTTTATTTGGCAGATAACAGTAGTAGGAAAGAATGTATGAATGTGGTTCACACAAACTTTCAAAAAGTTTAGAGGCAAGTACTATTTCTTCCATCCTATTACCCAGACACCCGGCTTCTATCTCAACAGACAGCCATGGTGACTAGTTTTTTATACCAATACTAGAGGCCTGGTGCACAACATTTGTGCACTGAGTGGAAAGGGGGTTCCCTCAGCCTGACCTGCACCCTCTTGCAGTCCAGGACCCCTCAGGGGCTGTCTGCCTGCTGGCTTAGGCCCACTTCCCATGGGCAGACAGACACCCCCCAGGGGTCCTTGGAGTGGCTCCCCCACCACTACCACTGTGCTTGCCAGCTGTGAGCCCAGCTTCTGGCTGAGGGGTGCTTCCCCTATGGGAGTGCATTGACCACCGGGGGGGGCAGTTTCTGCATTGAGCATCTGTCCCCTGATGGTCAGTGCGTGTCATAGCAACTGGCCATTCCGCTGTTCAGTTGATTTGCATATTAGCCTTTTATTATATAGGATTCTTCCGAGATACTAGGAAATTGCAATATTGTTAAATTTAAATTTATTGCCAAAGATGCTTTATGCACATGTAAGCAGTATGTTTTCTTTTCTGAAAAGACACCAATTCCTCTCAAACTCACAAAAGAATAACCCAAACATAAACTGCGTGTGTGTGTGTGTGTGTGTGTGTGCATGCATGCACATGTGTGTACATCAACAGCAAAGGCAGGTGCTAGTTGTAACACCAACACCCGATTCTATGCAATTCTACTTACAGATTCCCTCCCCTCCCAGCGGAGCCTCTGACCCGTTTGCTTCGGCCCCAGATTTCATTTTCGTTGTGCTGTCTGTCCCTGGACATGGATGGAGCAGGCATTCTGTGACAGGGACATGACCCAGGACTCGCCATGTCTTTCCGCGAGATGTCTGCGTTACTCTAATTTCCTACAATTTGCAGCAAGAAAAGTGCTTCCTGGAGGGAGGAAGATGGAAACCGCCCTTCCCAGCGCGGTTTCGTCCGATAGAGCTTTGCAGCAGCACTGGACGGCACTAACGCTGTAGTAATGACCTTCTAAAGGGACTCAGCTCTGGGCGCTGCCTTCTCCCAGGTCGCTGGCCTGCCCCTCTGACAGGGGCTGTGTTACCTGGCACGGCACCCTCAGACCAAACCTCACTTAGAAGTGACATCAGCAACGTCACTGCTTAAGAAGATGCCACACCCGTAGGTCTCTGCCTGTGCTTGCAGGGGAGCTGGTAGGAAATATTTCCCCACTCTCTGCTTTAAATCTCTCTCTTTTTTAAAAAAAAAAAATATATATTTTATTGATTTTCTACAGAGAGGAAGGGAGAGGGATAGAAAGTCAGAAACATCGATGAAAGAGAGACATCGATCAGTCGCCTCCTGCACGCCCCACAGTGGAGATGTGGCCACAACCAAGGGACACGCCCCCAACCGGAATCCAACCTGGGACCTTTCAGTCCGCAGGCCGATGCTCTATCCACTGAGCCAAACCGGTCTCAGCCCACTCTCTGCTTTATTCTGAGTAAAAGAGTCCCAGGTCTCTATTCTTCCATAAAATTGCCTAGTTTCCATGTCTACATACTAAAGGGACACTTCTTTTATTTCTCAAAGACAAAACAAGACAGACTGAACACAAAAAGTTATCTCAATATATAGGTCTTCTGTCTTTTTTACGTTTAAGTGATTAAAACGTAAGAATGTGAAAACTAAGTAACAGCTGTCGTTCTCATATCATCTCATCTTTGGGGAAAGCACCTATTTTCTTCTTCCTCGCTCGCCTATTTCCAGACAGCCGATAAATTAGAGTGGGTATCTACAGGAGGTCCTCGGGTTACATGGGAGATCTGTTCCTATGACGACGTAGGTGAGATTTTCACCGGAAGTCAGAACCCACCTCCATAGGCATCTACATCCCTCACCTGGAGCACAGACACAGCGTAATGACGTGACACGGTAAAAAAAAATTCAAAGCAAGAGAACAATTCCTGATCTTTACTGCTGGTAAATGAACAATAAAAAACATAAAGCACATCTGTACAGATGTCAAAATGATGGCCCTTTTTAAAAAATAAATAAATAAACAGGAGATGGCGACGTAACCATGAAACGACATACGTCAAGTCCACCGTGACCCAAGGACTGTCTGTCCTTACTTTTTATCTTAAACTTTATTTTTATTTTTCTTGTTCCAACCTGACGTTAAGAGTCGATGTTTAGCCGAAACCGGTTTGGCTCATTGGGTAGAGCATCGGCCTGCGGACTGAAAGGTCTCAGGTTCGATTCTGGTCCAGGGCATTGTACCTTGGTTGCGGGCACATCCCCAGTAGGGGGCGAGCAGGAGGCGGCTGACTGATGTCTCTCTCTCATCGATGTTTCTCTCTACCCCTCTTCCTTCCTCTCTGTAAGAAATCAATAAAATGTATTAAGAAAAAAAAAGAGTTGATGTTTAGACGCGTTCTCTCCCTATGATGTCTTTTGGGGCTGCTCAGACATGGTACCCCGGGACCAGCTAAAGGGAGCCTTTGTGTCATCGCCCGAGGGCCCCCCAGGGGCGATGCGCCCACAGATAACGGAGGGGCTCTTCCTTCCCTCCTCACTCTGTCTGCTGCTGAGCTGTCCGCTTGTGACTCCAAGTCTTTGGTGCGGGCTCTGCGGCCGCCCGGACTGTCAATGAGCCCTTTCTGTGCGGCTCTTTGTGAGGGCCTCTCCTCGTTACGTCCACCTCCTCAGTTTCCATGCGAAAAGCCAACCGCCAGGGCAGCCTGCCAAGCCATCTCCGCCGGCGCAGCCAGCTCACTGCGGTTCTCACCGGTCTCAGGAAGGCCCTGCCGGGCTGGGCAGCGGCCCCCCGGGATCCCCGAGAACGCAGATTCTCGAACCCTGACACCCTTTCCTCTTTGCACGAGAGACGTTATTTGTTGTCATGCACTTACTTCTCCATCAGTCTGATTTCTAGGTTCCACCCCCCCATTCTTTTACTGAAACATTTTCTGTCCTAGAAACGGAACGCTTCTGGCCTGAGCATCCCGTTTTGGAAAAGCGTTTCTGCATCTTTCCCAAACAGACTCCCGCACCCCGGAGCTCTGTGATTAGGCGTCTAGGATTGCAACATCAATGGGCGCTTGATAGATGAACGGGAGGGCTGTGGTTGGAGGAGATTTAGAAGTTTTCTGCCGGATCTAACCGGGTACATCATACAGCAAAATGACAGTGCCCTGTGAATGCGCTGGCACGGCTGGCCTGGCCTCCCCCAAGACAGCCACATTCCTCGGCCTGGCATCTCTAACAAGATGCCAGAAAACCAACAGAGAAGAAAGGTGGGCTGGCAGAGCGGTGAAGGAGACACTGAGTCTGACTCTCAGCTCTCGCAGTTGTCAGCGCACACACGTCTCGGGTCAAGTTGGCTTGATGCTCCCTTGTCCCGTCTCCTCATCTATAAAGTCAAGATCACAGCCCTCATCCCCACCCACTCACGGCAGCGGCCTGTTGGAGGCATCAGCGAGCTGACAGACACGGAACACCTAGGAAGGAGACGGCATGGTCCTATTTATAGCTGCTCACGATGGGTCTGCAGCGATCGGCTCGTCTTGACAGCGACCGTAACTCAGAGCAGAAAAATGAGGTGAGCGTACAGCGTTTTTACGTCCGCGTCCAAGGCCAAGACACGATGCTGGGATACTTCTTCCAGGAACGCATTCGAAGCTGGGAGCCTACCAGCTGAGGAAAACCATGACTTCCCTACCTCAGTCTGGACCCTGCCTTTGAACATCTCGACAATGAACCGAAGCCATTAATCACACACTATTACGAACAGGAGCCAGAGATGGTGAAACGGAATATGCCTAAGGTCTCGTGACAGACTACTCTTACCACTGTATTCCAAGTTATCTGCAGTGGAAGAACCCTATTTAGGGAGGGGAGGGAGGAGTTATCATTTTATTTACGTGCTACCACATTTTCTTAGTTTTCATTGTCATTTTCTCTTTATATGTGATGGGAGATCTTGGCAAACACCAAGGTAGACATTGAAATGGTAAAAAAAAAATGTCCATTTTATGGTGATAGATTATTAGAAATTTAAGTTAAAGAATTAAAAAAAAATTTTTTTTTTTTTACAGCATGGCATGGACTGACATGTTTATTAGCCCAAGGATTTCTTTTTTTCTCTTTCTTTTTTAAAAATATATTTTATTGATTTTTTTTACAGAGAGGAAGAGAGAGGGATAGAGAATCAGAAACATCGATGAGAGAGAGACATCGATCAGCCAGCCGCCTCTTGCATACCCCCCACTGTGCCCGCAACCAAGGTACGTGCCCTTGACCGGAATCGAACCTGGGACCTTTCAGTCCTCAGGCCGATGCTCCATCCACTGAGCCAAACCAGTCTTGGCAGCCCAAGGATTTCTATAGGGGGTCAGTCAATAGTTCCAAGTAGGTAAGTCGTTTTTTGTTTTAAAACAGGATCCATGCTACCCATAAGTAACAAACTACTATTTCAGAGGCCAACGCATCAAACAAGACAATAATGTTTTATTAATACAGATTGCTCCCAACCATCCTAAACGTGTAAGAGGCTCAGATGTCTCAGAAAGGTACAGCTATTTGTGGCCGGCGCTTCAGGGCAATGAATGAGAGAGATCTGTGTCCACATTTCCCCCTCTTTACCCTTTCTCGTCACTTTATGAGAGAATGTGAACACATTTAGAGATTCGGCCTTTCTGTCTAAAAGGCGGCCACTCCAATCAGCACCAGTCAGAATATAATTACTCTTGAGAGACGTGTACCTCCTTTCGGGTGTACTAATTGTTATGAAACAGTTTTAAGTGGAAGTGACATTGTTCGATGATCACATTTTGGCCAAAGCGAGCATGCTTGCCGCTTTTTTTTTTTTTTTTTTACTTGTTATTCAACTGCTCCGGCCTGATGATTAAATGATTATCACTCCTTTGTCCTTCTAGGAGTTGGGAAAGCATTTGCTTCCCTTCCCTCTCCCCCTTCTGAGTCTCCTACAGCCACAACCCTCTCCATAATCCATCGACGTTCAGAATGCCTAACGACACTTCTCTCAGATCCCCCTGCACTTACGGCTCCAAACATTCCCAGGGCCTGTCATTTCCTGGAGGGGGAAAAAAAAATCTTCAAAGCCAGCAGGGAGCCGGGCTATCTGGCTGGATACCTACAATCAGTCCATCTGATAGCGGCCGACGGAGGCCCCTGAGAAACCAGATCGGGTCTTTCGGGTTGTGATCCGCCAAGGACTTACCCACAATGACGGCGGTGACGGTGAGCAGCACAAAGGCATTCCGGAAGAGGTAACTTTTAACGTCCTCCTTGGTGATGTTCTGCACCTTCTTCTTGGCCAGCAGCGTGCGCTTCCGGACGCCCTGCTGGAACCTCTGCATCCGGCCGCCCGCCCGGGGCTCTTCCCCGTTGCTTTTCGCCATCTTCGCTTCCCCGGGGGGAGGGTCTCTTCTTGGTGCCTCGGGATCACCCCCAGAAAGCCGGGCCTCTTCGGTCGGTGCTGGAGAACACACCTGGAGCGAGAGAAAGAGACACGAGTCACATCTCGGGAGAAACCAGACGTCCGTGAGCCGGGCAACCTGCAGACTCTCTGGAGTCACAGCGCAGGTACAAGGCCTCGGCTGTGCCCACCTGCCGGGCCACGTGTGGGAAATGGGCATACACTCGGAATACGTGAACAGAAACCTGTGTTCTACTTTTTTTTTCTTTTAAAATATATTTTATTGATTTTTTACAGAGAGGAAGGGAGAGAGAGAGAAAGTCAGAAACATCGATGAGAGAGAGACATCGATCAGCCGCCTCCTGCACGCCCCACAGTGGAGACGTGCCCGCAAGCAAGGTACATGCCCCCAACCGGAATCGAACCCGGGACCTTTCAGTCCGCAGGCCGACGCTCTGTCCATTGAGCCAAACCGGTCTCGGCCTGCGTTCTACTTTTGAAGAAATCCGTCTTTCCCTCCTCCCAGGGCTGATCAGAGCTGGGATGACTGAACACTCACTCCCACCCCTCTCCCCACCCTATTTCCCAGAACCGAGCTGTGTGCTTTGCACAATGTCGGCCCTCAATCCACGTCCCACTGCACACACGGGGAGCACCCCATGATCCCTGGCTGGCTTATGCTGTCAGCGTGGCGCAGGCAGACGCCGGTCAATCAAGCGGATGGAGGTATTGCTATTTCACCGGGGAGCTTCCTGTTATCAATAATGAAGCAGCTGTTTTCCGCGTGTGAAACAGCACCGTGCGATCAGCGAGGACCCGCGTGGCCGGGAAAAGAACACACGGGGCTTGGCGACCACACTTGAGTATGTCAGAAGGCAACTTCTGGATTCTTCTTTCCGTTTTGTAAAAGAAGGAAGGGACTCTGGGCACATCCAGACACCCCCCCTGAAGTCACCACGGATTTCCTCCCCCGTGGGTGACCCAGTGCAAAGCGCCACGCCGCCTTTTGGTGGCCAAAGACACCGAGGTCTGCGGAGGAAACGTTGCCGGGATTCCGAGTATTTTGAGCGGGAGGATTTCTAGAACAGAGGAGAGGAATCCTTGGCTTCCCTTCCAAACCTGACAGCCTGCGGCTTCTCGTTTTCTTCCCAGCCTGCCCGGGTCCCTAAAAACCCCAGGAACTCTTCTGCGGAGGAGGTGGAAATCGCTTCTTCTTCTTCTTCTTCTTTTTTTTTTTTTTAAATCAAGGGATACCCCCTGTTGCTTTACAAGATTCCTCACCCCTCATCGGTACCACCCAGCGGTTCCCAACCTTTTTTCTTTTCATGCTGTGACCTTTCAAGACAGCTCCTCACGGGGTTGGTGACCCCCCAACCCTGACATTATTTCCCGTGGCTACTTCCTCCCTGTCATGTTGCTCCTGTGAAGGAATCATCCTGTCCATAGCTGTGTCTTCCGATGGCCTCAGGCTCTCTCCAGCGGCGGTTCTCAACCTGTGGGTCGCGACCCACAGGTGGACAACTGCTAGCCAGGTGGCCCCAGGGATCAAGCCCAGAAAACAAACAAACAAAAAAACAACACAAAACACACACAAAACCAACCACCCACCAGCCAGCCAGCCAGCCAGCCAGCCGGGCCGGTGGACCCGTGCGTCCTGGCCCAGCACCCGCAGCCTGCGCGCACCAGACCGCGGGGAGGTCGCCGGCAGAGCCCGGGGCGCCGCTGGCCAGCCCCAGGGTGCAAAGGGAAGGAAGAAAAAATAAAAAATAAAAGGAAAAAAGAGGCTTGCTTCCCAGTGTTGGCTTTTAAACGCAATCCCCGGGGGTGGCTCCAAGCGACAGCGAGCGCCCCGCGTCGTGGGGACCCCTCCCCGCGCGGGAGGAAGGAAGGACGTGCCCGGGGCGAAGGGGCGCCGCCAGCGACCAGCTTTTCTGGCTCCAAATCTCCGATCGCCCGGCCGCGGCGCCCCTCCGGGTCCCCCTGCAGGTCCCCCCAGCCGCCACCTGCCCCTCCGCGCCCCCGGGGACCCCGCACCCGCACCCGCACCCGCACCCTCCCCGGCGCCCGCGGTGACAGGCGGCGCGCCCCGGGCCGGCGCCTCCGCGGGGAGACACGGGGGGCGCCCCCACTTACCTGGGCGGGCCCGGTGTGGGGGTGCGGGGGTGCGGGGGTGCCGGGAGGAGGCGGCGGGGCGCCCAGGCCGGGCCCGGGGCAGCCCAGCGGCAGGACGCGGCGGCGGCGGCGGCGGGGCGCGCAGGCAGCCCGCGGGCATGTGCTCCGGGGCCGCGGGCGCCGCGCCTGCCACTTAAGGAGCAGGGGCGGGGCCTGGCGCGGGGCGGGGCGCCCGGGGCGGGGCGCTTGGGGCGCCCGGGGCGGGGGACGGACACCCCTCCGGAGCGGGGAGCCCGGGGTGCTGGAGTGCGCGTGCATCGGGGCGCCCCGGCAGGCAGCCGGCCGGAGGGCGGGCGGGCTTGGTGCGGCCCCCGGGACCGTTTTTGTTAGAAATGCAAGAGGGGGCGGGTGCAGGGGTGCAGGGGTGCAGAGGGGGTGGAGGGGGGTGGCCTGGAGGAGGAGGAGGAGGAGGAGGAGGAGGAGGAGGAGGAGGAGGAGG
>JAAGEH010001364.1:0-18102 GCA_011751065.1 Lasiurus cinereus
TTTTTTTTTTTTTAAAGAATGAGCTGTGTGTTAAAAGGGCATATTTCTAGATGAGAAAGACAAAAGGCCATTGGATTGACGAACGTACTTTGTGGTCTAATCAGTTCCCTTTTTACCTTGTTCGCAGACAGAACGGCCGGTCTTTCATTTCATTACAAGCTTCCTTCACGTTAGTCACCTATCAGAGAGGCGTCAACCGATCAGGTTCATGCTTAGGACCTGGGCGGGACCCCGGGACGGCTGTGATCTGTGGGTGGAGGGCACGCTGGAGTCCGCCCCCCATCCCCTCACCCCTGCAGGACCCCCAGCTTACCTCCCAGCCGCCTTCACCTCGGCCCTCGGCCTCTTAGACTCTCACTCCCGCTGTTCCCAACAAACCCCCTCCTCGCCCTTCTGCGCCTGCCCCAGGCCCCCGCCACCTGCCAGTGCGTTTGCAGAGACGCTCTGAGCCCGCCACGAATACGCAGCGTTCCCTCCGCGCCGGGCTGTGCGTGCGTTCCAGGACCAGGCAGCCATCCCCCCCAACCCCCCGGGTCTGTCCTGCTGCTCAGGTGACAGTGCGGACGGACGGCCCTCTGCTCCGATGCTGGCCCCGCCTGGCGATGCCCTGACAAATGTGCCGGAGACGCAGGACAACGCCCCCCAGGGCCCCGTCATTCGGGTGCTGCTCTGCCCGTGTCCCCTTAGGGCCCGGGTTCAGCAGCTTCTCCGGAGCCAGGGCCCCACATTCAGAGGAGGTTTAGGTAGCCAC
Organism: Lasiurus cinereus; assembly: GCA_011751065.1. Classification (NCBI taxonomy): domain Eukaryota; kingdom Metazoa; phylum Chordata; class Mammalia; order Chiroptera; family Vespertilionidae; genus Lasiurus; species Lasiurus cinereus. The sequence goes on from JAAGEH010001364.1 coordinate 752, forward strand.
TTGCTCACAAGCGTCATCAGAGGATCCCACCGGATCCCACCAAGTCCCGGGACTCTGCTCAGCAAAGAGCCGGGTGCCTCCTGGTGCTCAGGGCAAACCCTCAGTCCCGCTCACCCCCCGTTGCCGAGGCCTTGGAAATCCTGTGTCCAGGGACCGGCGGGGCCACAGGTAATCAGAACCCCGAACCCGGCTGTGATCTGCCAGCGCCTCTGAGCTGGGAAAGGCGCGTGCCCGGGTGGCGGGCTCCTTCCCCAGTGGGGGCGTCCAGGAGGCAGCCGCTCACTGGCTGGCTCTCATCGGGGATGTTCCTCTCCCTCCCCCTCTCCCTTCATCTCTGACATCAATCAAGACAGATTTTTTTTAAATATATTTTATTGACTTTTTACAGAGAGGAAGAGAGAGGGATAGAAAGTCAGAAACATCGATGAGAGAGAGATCAATTAGCCACCTCCTGCACACCCCCAAGCAACAAGGTACGTGCCCTTGACCGGAATCGAACCTGGGACCTTTCAGTCTGCAGGCCGACACTCTATCCACTGAGCCAAACCGGTCTCGGCTAAAGACAGATTTTTTTAAACAGAAAATAAAAAGCCCCGGTTCTGGGACCCGCGCAGACAGTCACGGGCGGCCAGGCGCCGGTTTTAATATTCCGCCCGAGCTGCCAGGAAAGGGCGCTTCTCCGCGGCGGAGGGCGCGCCGCCCAACGGAAATGTCAGCTTGCTTTGGGCAGAAATTATATCAACTCGGTTTGAAAATTCGAGTTGACTCCGCCTGACCCAGAGTCCTCATTAATAGTTACTTGTGTCTTGGAATTAGAAAGGGAAAGAAAAAAAAAAAAGGAAGATGTGAGAGAGAGAGAGAGAATGACTTTAGATCCTGTGACCTTGGCAGGCAGACGGCTCTCAGACACGACAGTTTGGGAAAGTGGCGAGAGGTAGTTTGGCGAGAGGACGCGAACCCTGGCGTAGACTTCCCCCCAGATTAAATTGTGTACATCACTGCTACACCTGCTGACTGTTTATGGTTCAATAAGACTTATAAACCATATAAATAAAAGGCATGTGAAATAATAACCGCACCCCTTTGATTGACAGTTGAAGAAATTCAGAGGCTGGGAGGTGAAACGAGCTGCCAGGGGAAGGAGGCTGGTCTTCACGTGGTCCTGACCCCACCCACGCCTTCCTGTCTGACCTTCCACGGTATCTCCCATGACACTCCTTGTATGGCTTTTCCCAGTACTCAGTCAGCTTACTACAGTCTCTGGTCTAGATCCTTGGCAAGACTGGCCAGAGGCAGACTTACAGACAATACAATATGAATATGGGTCAGCTCCCACATTTTACTTCTGGACCCCCCGGGTGGTGGCAGCCCAGCCAGCTGCCTTCTGGGACACGATGTGCAGAGCTCAAGCGGACTGGCACTCGCGTGTTGACGCAGATCTCACGGAGACCAGGCCTCAGGGTGTCAGGGGCAGCCTCGGGTCTCGCTCCCTCACTCACCAGCTCCTCATCCACCCTGCCTGGCACTGGGTCCAAAAGCCACATTTTTTCAGAATCTCACACCACAGCCCGCTGGCCTGCGATCCGGAGCCCACAGCCCGTGCCCTACACGTTACCTCCTCCACGCCCAGCTGCTCAGCATGTGGGTAGCATGGTCCACCCCTGACAGGGTCACAGGTGGCCACGGAGGTAAACGAACCTGCCGAGAGGGGGGCCACAGGCAGGGAGCCCCGGCTCAGCAGGAGTCTGTGGCCCAAAGGCCACCCACTTTGGCACCTGCTCCGTGAACGTCAGTCTCGGCATTTGACCGAGTCCTTTCCCGGGTGGGGTCCCGTCTTCCTCCGCATGTTCCCACACACGTGCAGTTCAGGCCTCCGTAAACAGTACATGGGTGGACGAGTGAGTGTGTGAACGAGTGAGTGTGAGTGAGTGTGTGAACAGAGGAGTGTGTGAACGGGTGGGTGTGTGGACGGGTGAGTGTGGACGAGTAAGTGTGTGAACAGAGGAGTGTGTGAATAAGTGAGTGTGTGAACCGGTAAGTGTGTGAACGGGTGAGTAAATGAGTGGTGTGTGGGAGTCCCACAGATATAATTTTTTCCTGTGCGGGAGAGTGGCGTGGGGGTCCCAGAGCCACTCGGCCTGCAGGCGGCAGCAGCGCCCATCCTCTGAGGGGTGAGTCTTCATACCCGATCCCTGCAATGTGCCCCGAACAGGGGCGCCGGCCCGCAGCTGTGGCCCAAAGCCTCCAGGAGCCAGGGTAGTGTGGGTGCCCTCCGTGCCTGTGGACCCAACAAAGACATGGGGCAACGTTAGGCACCGCCGTCCCGCCTGAGAGACACGGGGTGCCCGGGAGAGATGCAGAGACGGGGCACTGCGTGTGTCTCAGAGCCACCGCCCACCCCAGGACGCCCCGGCCCCCCACGGCATCTGACAGCCGTGCTCGCGTCCCCCCTCCGGCCTGCAGTCCTCACCGGCTCCTCAGCTCCATGGTTCATGGTGCGAGGCGACCAGAAGCTGGCCTTCCTGTTCCCTCACGTGCTCACACTGTTTATGCTGCACTGGCCTGTGTGGAGGCTCCCGGGACCCTGGCTCTCTTCCTCCCGCCCCGGGTCTATGACACCCGTGATGCTCGCCTGGGTGTGGCATCGAGTAAGTTCTGCTCTGGCCCCACCACCGATGGATCCCTGCCTGCAAGCCCGGGCCTCCCGGGGAGCCGATGCATGTGTGTGGATGGGGGAGCAACTGGGGGGCCGGGGCCCAGGGAGGAGCTGGGGCGGTGGGTCAGGATAGTCTAGAGAGCAGTGGCAGCTGGAGGCCTGGGGGGTCTGTGGTGTCTATCCTGAGATTTCGGAAGTCCTCACAAGGGAAAGAGGAGGAGCTCATTCATCTCTGCTGTTTCTCCTGGAAGAACTGGATCCGTAGGAAGGAAATCCAGCAGGAGCCGAGTTATCGTCAACATGAGAGCAAACTCAGAATCAGTCCTGACGAGAAACAGAATTCACTGGAGGGCAATGTAAGCTGGCAGTATGATACAGCGTTTGGAGACTCTGAAAGGACACATTTCAGAAATGTCCTAAAAGGAAGCCATCAGTGTCCTGAAGGAGGAAGGACTTGAATCATTGGCAGCTGTTTGTGGGAGCCATTGGCCGCATCAGAAGAATGAGTCTCCGTCCTTGTCGGAAAGCTTTCATAGACGCTCTTCTCATGTTAAGAGCCGAGGCGCTGTGGCCCAGGAGCGGGTGCCAGCATCCTCGCCGAGCTCCGACCCCGAGCCATCTGCTTCTTCCCCTCGGCTCGATTAGGAGCCTGCCGTCACCAATGATCTGATTTTCGCCCTCATTTTGGGTATCCATGGCGACTCCAGGTTGTTTGTCACCTGAAATCCGTTTAGCCGGGCGCATATCTGAGACACGCCGCCAGTGGCTCTCGCCCTCGGCATCTGTTCCCTGCTGCGGTGGCGCTGATTGGATTGACGCTTCACCTTCTGCATTTTCCGCCTCCTCCTGCTCCTCTCTCCCCGCCTACCCAGACAGGGAGCGAGGGGGGCACAGGGTCTGACTCCCTTTACCTGAGTCTGTTTCTCTGAGTGTCCCAAACGAAAGGCTTTTTTTTTTTTTTGGAAACTTCCCATCTTGTATGTCTTTTAGACAATGGGAATGAGGAGTATATTTTCTGCAGGTCTGTGGCCGGATGAGGAAAGTCCTGCTAAAAAAGAGAGACAGAGATAGATAGATGATAGGTAGGTAGGTAGGTAGGTAGGTAGATAGATAGAAGGTTAGATAGATGGATGGATGGATGGATGGATAGATGATAGATAGATAGATAGGTAGGTAGATAGATAGATAGAGGGATAGAGGGATAGAATGGAGAAGAGATGGGTATATAGAGAAGGGGAGTGTGAAGAGAGAGCGATACCTGTGTCTACCGGCAGCAAGAAAATGTCCTGTTTCTTGTCCTCACTCAACCAGATGGAGCTCGCCTGGAGCAGGCACACAGGAGTGGCCTCTGGTTAGAGCCACGGAGGAGCCTGGGTGAGAACTCATTGCCGGTGCTTCACTTTTCCTGAAACCGTGGACACACACGTGCACACATGTGCACACACACCACCTCTATGTTTAGCCTGACGTGGATATATTAAACATGAGAAGCAAAGATACCTAGCTGCTATTTTACTTCCAAAGGTGAAATAAGAAGTAAGATTATCTGGGTTGTGTGTGTGGTTCGTGGTTTGCTTTTTTTTTTTTTTTAAGGAAGAAGGAATTGAACAATTGGCAAAGTTTTCTGGGAAGTCATTTCCTGTCCTTCTTGCAAGTGTTGTGATGTGAGTCATCTCGGCGCTTGTCCCCTTTCGTTGTAAAGTGCATGTAAGCACAGTATTCGAGCCTGGGCCGCGCTGAATCATGGGACCGTTCAATCCGGGGTCCACCCGGAAGCTGACGGGGGTCTAGTCACCTCCGCGAAGTACTGAGGGCGTCAGGGGAAGGGCCGTTCACTCGGGAGGAGAACTCCCCCCCTCTCTCTGCTTCTCCACCAGATGGTTTATTTGGGTGGCACTCCGTTCCGCAGAGATTTAGGGTATCTGGGCAATTTGTGTTGTCGAGTGGTTTCTGTTCATCCGTAAACATCATCTTGGAGCTTTTCCTCCGGAGATCGTTTTAGAAGAAAATGCGGCGTTTGATGGAGAGCGCAAATCAAATACAATCATCTTCTCAGACGTAACAGGGAAGCATTGGGCTTCTCGTGTTAAGGATTTCCGAGTCTCCGCTCCTTATTCAAATGATGGTTGTGATTTAATGTTAATCAAAATAAAGGCCTCACTGGCCCACAATTCTGCTTGTAGAATGTAGCGTTCATACGCTCGGGGCAAGTTAGAATTTGCCCAGGCGCTTTACCCCGGCATCCCCGTGTCCACAGCATGCCCTGGGAGTTAGCCGGAAGGCGGGCGTCAGTATTTTTAGGCCCTCGCCGTCCCTGCTGCTTTGGGGCGGCTGCCGGGCACGTGTATGCCACCAGCCAGCAGGCCCGACACGCGGAGAGGCCGAGGAGGAGGATGTGATCGTGGTTGGCAAGGGAAAAGACCTGCCGTTTTTCACGGAAGCTATTTAATGATGCCGTTTCTTATCTTCCCTGATTAATTTTTTTTAAATATATTTTTATTGATTTTTCACAGAGAGGAAGGGAGAGGGATAGAAAGTTGGAAACATCGATGAGAGACATCGATCAGCCGCCTCCTGCACGCCCCCTACTGGGGACGTGCCCGCAACCAAGGTATGTGCCCTTGACCGGAATCGAACCTGGGACCCTTCAGTCCACAGGCCGACGCTCCATCCACTGAGCCAAACCGGTTTCGGCCTTCCCTGATTTTTGCAAGTAACACGCCACCTGCCCAGCGGTTTGAGCACCTGCTGATGTGCCAGCCGAGAACAGATGAGCCGCCCGCACAGGTCAGAGGCGTCTCTCCACGGGCCTTCCCTCCGCGGAGTCCCTCCTGTGGCCTGGCGTGGCCTGGGCGGGTGAGCGAGGCGTCTCTGGCTGCGATGGAGCGGGTGGCATCCAGAGCATCCTGCAGGTGCACTCAAGGCCCCCGAAACCCTCCCCCCAAAGCGGCCGCCCGGGCGTCCCTGACCCACACAGAGCGCCTGCCGGGGTGCGACGTGTCACGGCCGAATCCGAGGACGTGGCGATCCACGGGGGGCGGGGGAGGTCCACGGACTCCCACGCTCAGCCCTCTTGACCATTGGAAGGCCAGGGACAAGCATGACGGCTGGGCACGTCTTGGTGAAGGGAAGGCAAAAATGTCATCCTTCCTACAGAGAGAACGTTTCCATAAAAAGAGCCAGCCTGTGCGGTGACATCCCTTGGATGCAGAAGCGCAGAGCGGGTGCATCGCGGTCACACCGTTGCCACACTCTAATTGCTTTTGAAATAGCAAAGGGCACACGGATGCTGGGTGCGTGATTTGCCCCAATTACAGAGAAAAAGGGCGAGGGGACGTGAAACGCATCCGGTAAGTGCTTCGCTGTTGTGATTGCTCTGAAGGCAGAGTCATTAGCCACCCGGTCCGCCGTGACCCTGGTTACGTCATCCTCCAGAGTCAGGGGCTTTTTTATCTTTTTTTTTCTTTAAATATATTTTATTGATTTTTTTTCACAGAGAGGAAGGGAGAGGGATAGAAAGTCAGAAACATCGATGAGAGAGAGACATCGGTCAGCCGCCTCCTGCACGCCCCCTACTGGGGATGTGCGCGTCACCAGGATACATGCCCTTGACCGGAATCGAACCTGGGACCTTTCCGTCCGCAGGCTGACACTCTGTCCACTGAGCCAAACCGGTTTCGGCACGTCAGGGGCTTTTTTAAAAAAAAAACGGACACCCTAACCCAGCCTTACAAGCGATAGGGCTGTTTCAGGGGGAGACCCACTCTATGCCTTCCCAGCCTGAGGGGCCCCACCCTCACTCTGAGCACCTGCTTAGGATGCACCGGGCACTCCGATGGCTTGACTTGGGAAGGGGCATTTACTTTGGGCCTGGGTTTGTTCTTTGCTTTTTCTTTTCCGTCTTTGGGGGTGCCCTTCACTGCAGGGCCAGGGCGTTGGCAAGGACGTCTGGCTCTCCCGCCCCTCGGCGCCGGACGCTGATCTCGCCGTGGCCGGCGGGAAAGGCGGTCCCTGCCGGAGGAGGGCTTGGGGCCACCTCCCGGCCCCGACTGAGCAGGTGCGGCTCACACTCATCCACTTGAAACGTGGGGCACTGGCAAGACATCATTCCGTGGCTGCGCACTCGTCACAAGTAATTATATGAGAATTTCCACACAAAAAGAAAATTTAGTCTGGGCTGGAAAACCTACCCGACGTGGCTCAGCGGCGATCAAGCGTGGGAACCCTGAGTTGTCCGCGGGCTCATTATAAAGAAATGGGAGCGCTTCTCACCCTCACCTTGAGGTTATCCTGAGCCCCGGCTCCCGGCCTCCACAACCCCTGTCGTTCGTCCTAATTAGGGGTGTCTTCCAGCAGAGAGGCAGTGCGGAGTGCATTTTGCCGGAGAACTTGAATACAGAAGGTGCCGCCAGCTTGCCAATGTCATCCTCTGGTCAGCCTGTGCTACACCCTCCCCTGGCGGACGCCCAGCGTGGGCAGCAGGAGGTGTCCAGTTGTGAGCGCACGACACACAGACGCTGTTTCTGCATCATTATTTACTAATTATCGGGTTATTTTCCGTATCAGCGACTGTAGCCCTACAGGACTGCGCAGGGCCCGGCCCGGGGCGGTGTCACGTGACGGGCGCCCGGCACTTCAGATGCAAATTCCCGTTGGCTTTCGGGGCTGCTCCCCCGAGTTTCCACTACGGGGACACGTACAGGGCCTCACGTTTTCTTTAGTGCTGGGTTCGGGGTTTTCAATCCCACATGCCTGCGGGGACTGGGGCACCCGGGCTGATGCAGGCGGGGCGGGGAGGGGGGATAGGGGGAGGGAGGAGAGCGGGGTGGAGGTGAACATCGCAGGGAGGAGACCACGGGGCGCCCGGCCTGGGAGGCTGAGGGAGGAGGGGGAGAGTTCTGGCTGCTGGGCACCTCCACCCGCGCCCTCGCCGTCTCCGCCCGGGAGTGAATTAGGGCCTGGCGCGGCCTCTGCCTCTGTCTCTGCCTCATGCAGTGATTAGCCACCGGTGTCCCGGCACGGGGCACGGTCCCGTCTGTACCCCTGTCTGTACCCATCAGGGCCGCACTGCCGCGTCCTCCTGATGCGCGCTTTCCCTTTCCACCCGAGGAGCTGGGCTCTGGCTCTGCGTTTCCATGGTGACGGCCCAGGGATGGGAGGCCGGGATACAGGAATGGCACTCCTCCTGTGAGGTCATCGGAGAGTCACCTTCAACCAGCCCGGCTCAGGGAGGCGGGGCTCCGTGCCGCCTCTGCGATGCCCAAATAGCGGGGTGCGGGGTTAAACTACGACAAATCATAGAGCACAGACCGCACTCGGCAGGTGGTAAATCCTGGGGGTGAGCGGTCACCGGGACAGGCTGCTGCTGCTGCAGCTCGGGAAGGGAGACATCCAGGCAGTTCAAGATGGTGCCCGCCTTCCCCCGGGCCAAGCTCCCTGCTGGGGGGAGGGAACGGGGACAGCCAGCCAGGCCCTGAGTCTCTGCAGCAGTCTGACCGCCGCCCCCACCCCCCCTCTCTGCAGGCTGCTCCAAACCCCACCGGGGCGCCCACTCAGAACCTCAGTCAGGTCCTGGCCCTCCTCGCTCAAACCCCTTCGTGGCTCCTCACCCGCAGTCAGACGGCTGCTGCCCGGCGAAGTCCCTGCGCCCCCCACGCCCTTCTTGCCCGCAGCTGCTTCCTGCACATTCCCTACTGGGGATGTGCCCACCACCAAGGTACATGCCCTTGACCAGAATCGAACCCGGGACCCTTCAGTCCGCAGGCCGACGCTCTATCCACTGAGCCACACCGGTTAGGACTTCAATCACACTTTTTTAAAAAATATATTTTATTGATTTTTTTTTTTACAGAGAGGATAGGGAGGGATAGTCAGAAACATCGATGAGAGAGAGACATCGATCAGCTGCCTCCTGCACACCCCACACTGGAGATGTGTGCTCAACCAAGGTACGTGCCACTGACCAGAATCAAACCTGGAACCTTTCAGTCTGCAGGCTGACACTCTATCCACTGAGCCACACCGGTGAGGGCTTCATTCATGCTCTGATCACTCGTGCCCCCCAGGCCAGCCACGGGGACAGGGAGCTGTGCCTCCAGTGAGTGCGTGGTGGTCGCTTTCCGTGGCGGGTTCTGTGTGTGGTCCAGCAACGGCGTTACCCTGTGCTTACGAAGGGTCCGATCCATGGGGTCTCCATCCTGTGAAGAAAGACGTGTCCCACCGACATTGCGATGTGGTGCCCGATGGGGAGGAAACCCAGGGGAAATGTTTCACAGCAGTGTTGACGCGGGGTGACTCCGGAGTGGCCCAGGTGTCCAGGCGTGCCTGTGAAATAAATTGCTCGTGGGTGAGAACGGGAGGGGCCTTGTGTAATGTTAGGGTTCTCCGTTGAGAAGGTGCTGTGATGTCTCTAAGACTGAAACCCGCATCCCGCGGCAGGGACGAGTGAAATGTCCGTTAAACCCCATGACTGGGAAACGGGTCGGTGCCTTAGTCACGGCGATGGCAGTTCTGTGCCGCTGTTCCCGGGAGCCGAGAGCGGCCTCTCCTCCGGCATCACGTTGTTAAAGGGGCAGATGGCTCATTAACGGCGCGCAGGGGCTCTTCTGCGAGAACGGCCACGCGGCTGGTGCGGCCGGCCCATTCATCACTGTCCGCCTCTTCCCGTCTCCTGTCAGGACCCCGCTCCGCAGCCGGGACGTGAGGGTGGCTGGATGTTCTCATGATGACCCGCGGGCGGGGTAATTGATTAGTGTGGTGGATTGGCACCGGAGAGGGCCCGAGACGGGGGATTCGGCTTAGAATAACAAACCAGCGAACGGAGCATCTTCGGAGCTGATGAGACTTCCCTGGATAACACCCCAGATCCAGGCCACTAACTCTGACCGTCTCGTTGGCTTTATTCACGAGTCGAGCGTCATCCAGCCAGCAACCACAAAGCCCCTGTGTGGGGGGAGGGGCGGGGAGAGGGGGTGTGCATGGTGGAAGGGTTTTTATAGGAAGAAGGGTCGGGTTAGGAAGCTGTTAGCAAAAGCCGAGAAAGGATGGAGACATTTCATTCACGTCGGCGGATGCAACAGCAGAGACGTACGCCCAGCACATTGAGCGAGATTCACAACCAGGAAATGCAGCCAGGTGGCTCAGTGGGCGAGGGCGTCGTCCCCTCACGCCAAGGCTGCGGGTTTGACCTCAGGGCAGGGCCCGCACGGGAATCCACCACGAAGGCATCGATAAGGGGAGTGAGTTGATGTTCCTCTCCTTCTCTTTCTCTCTAAAAAAATCTGTTAAGAATAATTTGGTGGTTAGAATGTCAAAAGCTTTGGGATGGAGGCTACCTGCTCCATGCCAGCACTTCAGGAGTTAAACAGGTGTGTTTTAGAGACTCTAAACGTCAATAACGGACAGCTGGAGCGCGCTGGGGTGGGTGGCCAGGCCATGGCGTGAGGTGCAGGCAGGGAGCCACCCACCCAGGGCCTCCCGTGTGCTCCAGGCTTGGCCTGGGCTCCGGGGGCAGCAGGAAGCCACGGGATGTGAAGATGTGTCTGAGCCACGTTGGCCTTGAGAACAGGAGCAGGGCCACTGTGCGGAGGCCGCCTGAGGCAGCTGTCCCCAAGTCTGCGGGAGAAAGGGCGGCCTGCGGGCCTGGGGCTGAGGTCACAGGGACAAGCTGGCATATGTGGGGAGGAGGGAGGGAGGAAGGGAGGAAAGAAGGGAAGGAGGGAGGGAGGGAGGGAAGGAGGGAGAGAGGGAGGGATGGCGGGGATGCTGGGCAGGGCCTGGCTGGGGGGCTGGAGAGGCATCGGCGCCCTCATGAAGGACGGGCGGGGGGAAATCGGGAGGACCGTCATGAACTCACTGGGCTGGAGGGGTTGGCCCGGATGTCCCAGTGGACAGGTCGGTGAGTTCCGGGAGGGGCTGAGTCGGGAGCCGGGGGTTCACGCAGAACCTTGGGGCCGGTAGGATTCCAGGGCCTCGGCCGTTGGCGGACTCCACCAGCAGGTCATCCTTCCTTTGACCTCCGAGGGGGTTCCGGGGTCACCTTGGATGGCCACCGCCTCCCTGCCGAGTCTGGGAGGCGAGAGAGTACCCAGTAAACATGCAACCACACACGGTCATGCGAGGTGCAGTGAGTGCGTGGGGAGATAAATGGGGCACGGGGCTGGGCGGGACCGGGTGTGGGGTGGGGAGCGCCTCTCAGTGGTGGGGGTTCAAGCGGGGAGGGCCTTGCAGGAGCCGGAATCTGATGAGAGATGGGAGCTGGGAACGCGGCCCGGAGCCTCGCTGCTGACTCGGCGATGCTGGCCGCGGTCCCTGGGTTTCCAGGGGTTTGGGGGTGGCTGTGGGGGTGCTCAGCCTGGAGCCAGGGATTCACAAAGGCACGTCCACCGTGCGGAGAGTGTCCGCTGGGCTCCGCAGAACCTCCCGCAAGGTTTCTCCTCTCTGTACCCACACGAGGGGGCGCTTCCACGGTCTGTCTTGATAGCATTTATTTTATGATGACAATGCGGAATTCTAAGGGCCGGTCGTCCCCGATCCACACACCCGTTGTCTCTCAGAAACCCGAGCGGCAGTGGGTGCGAGAAAGAAGCCAGAAAACACGGGAAGCAGCGAGACCCGCAGCGCTGGCCCCGCTGAGAGATTCCCTGCAAACCTGGCGTCTGCTCCGCGGGCAGGCCTTCGTTTGTGATGCCGAGTCAGCGTGACCTCTGACCCTGCCACTCGGGAGGGCATTAATGAGGGCACCCGGGCGCCTTCGAGGCTGGTTCTCGCTGCCCACCCTTGACCGCATTGCCTTCGGACCCTGAGGCAGGCGGCGGTCCGTCACCGGCTCCCCGGGTGGACATGGCCCCCCCTAAGGCCTCCGGGTGGGACGGACACGGCATTCCTGGCTGATGGACACAGTGACCGGGACGTGTCGGTGGACATCTGCGTGAATCGGCATCGCGTGGGAGCGCCGCCGGCCAGCCAGACTGACGGTCCCCGCCGGCAGAGCTGGCTCCAGGCCGGGGACTAAAAGGAGGGATGAAGACGACCGGCAGAGTGGCTGGGAGAAGCCGCAGGGCGCCACGCCGTCCGCACTGGCAGGACATGGAGGCGTGCAGGCGCGGGGCGAGGCGTGTGCGTCACGTGTGCACAGGTGGCCGCCGCACGGGCTTCGTCAGACCCACGGGCGATGGTGGGGACGGCCAGGCCGCCTCTGCTCCCACCTGCGGGCCGCAGCTCAGGCTCCGGGTTAGCGTGCGGTCACACAAGAGCATGGTGTGCAGGAAGCGGGAGTTTCTTGTGGCGGAAAACTGTTTGTGATGTTTCATTTAGAAGTGAACTTTCAAAAGCACCTTCCCCCCCCACCCACATGGTGTGGCTCAGTGGTTAAGCATCGATCTATGAGCCAGGAAGCCAGGAGGTCAGGGTTCCACTCCTGGTCAGTCACAGGTCCAGGTTGTTGGTTGGATCCAATGTGTGGGGCGTGCAGGAGGCAGCCAATCAGTGATTCTCTCTCGTCGTTGATCTTTCTATCCTTCTCTCTCTCTCTCTCTCCCTTCCGCTCTGAAATCAATAAAAATGCATATAAGTTTAATTCGTTCCGTAACCTTGAGGCGTGGGGAACTATGAGACGCTCGAGTCGTGGTAAACTGGTGGGTCGTGTGCAGCCGGCCGATCCACGATGACTCCTATCTCAACTGTTGCTGGTATTTCAAAGCAAAAATCGCTCGCTCGACCGCTCGTATCTCAAAAATCTCATATGTTAGGGCACTCGTATCTCGAGGTACCACTGTATTTGTAAAGCACCCTGACTGGGGAAGTAGTGGACGCTTGACCTAACTGGAAAGAGGCGTGGGTGGCGGTGCCCTCTGAGCAAGACCCTCACGCACCCGTCCCTCGGCCTGGCAGGGGAGAGCGAGGCCTCGCACCCTCCCAGCCAGACAGAAAGCCGCCCTGGTCACAGGTGCCAGGTTAGCTCAGGCATCAGACAGTCTGATCAGCTGTACGTGCCACATCTCAACAGAAACTGCACATATCACGTCACCTTCATGGCAAATGGAGGAGGTCTCACTCAGCAGGAGCGTGCAGGCTGCCGGCCACGGCCTGGCCGCTCTGCCCTCTGCCGTCCCTCTGAACTCGGAGAGGTAGTCTCACCTCGGAGAGCCGAGGACAGGACAGGCGTCGGTAATCGGGTGGGCGCGGCCGTCGCCCCCGGGGAGGCAGAGCCGTGGCTGCTGAGCGCCTCATGAGTGCGCTCCAAACGCAGGTGCCAGGTGTCTGATGGCGGGGGTGCGTCTTAGGTGCGGGCGTCTTAATTAGCCCCGAACCTCCCCCTAAAGAGGTGCGGGAGGTTTCCTGGGGGTAGCACGGTCCGATCCCCTGCTGCCTCACGGGTAACCGCCTGCAAACGCCGATGCAGGTGAGACGTAACAGTGCGTCTCGGGCCCGGGACTTCATGCAGCGAGGACACGCGTCATGAGTTCAGGGTGTCACACCGGCGCAAAGGCCGCCTAACCTCGGACATGGCGGGCGCCACCATCAGAAGGAGCCCCCGGGCCGCCTCAGGAGCCAGCGGTGGGAGAGGGGACTCCCGGGCCCTTTTTTATTTTATTTTCTTTAAAGATATATTGTATTGATTTTTACAGAGAGGAAAGGAGAGAAATACCTGTAGAGAGTTAGAAACATCAATGAGAGAGAAACATCAATCAGCTGCTTCCTGCACGTCCCACACTGGAGATGTGCCCGCAACCAAGGTGCGTGCCCTTGACCGGAATCGAACCTGGGACCTTGCAGTCCACAGGCCGACGCTCTATCCACTGAGCCACGCTGGTTTCGGCGTCACAGGCCCTTTTAAAGGCAGACTGACTGCCCTCAAGGCCAGATACCAGAGCGGGGCCAGTCCATGCCCAGCCACCCACAGACCACGGCCACCACCGTCGCCAGGCCTGCTGGGTGTGGAGATATGCCGAGTGCCACGCTGGCCCCTGTACACAACGAAAGGGTGCGGGAGGCAGAAAGAATGGTGTGAGGGTTCATAACGTGTATTTCCCCCCTCCCTGTCTCCCTCTCTCTCTCTATCATCTCTAGCTCTAACTCCCTATCTCCCCCTGCCTCTGTCTTGGTTTCTGTCTCTCTCTCTGCAGATGTCACTAATTTCTGCTGGCATGAATTGGCTTGCTCCACACTTTGGGGGTTGGGGGGTGAGGGAGACCCACTCTGGACAAGGCAGAGAGAACTCTCCGGCCGGACCATTCACCTACTAAGTAAATAGACATGCCTGACCTTGTAGGTGCCTGAAGGGATATTCCTTGTCATTAAAAAAAAAAATGAGCTGTCGCTTTAATTGGTCATCTGAGACATATAATCCCCTCTCCTTGAACAAACTCCTAAAGCAGCGGTCGGCAAACTGCGGCTCTGTGGACTAATGAGCTTGCCTACCACGGACCTAGACTCTCGATTCCGATAATTACAGGCCAGCAGGGGGCAGCAGAGCGGGGGGGTGAACGCCCTGCACAGGAGGCAGGAGGCTGGGGGCGGGGGTGGGGGTGACAGGGAGGGAGAGGAGGGAGAGTAGGGGACAGGCGGGCCAGTCCCTCACCCGACTCAGCTGAGGCTCCAAACCCGCCCCCTCCTCCCTGGGAAGGTCATCTCCGTCTTCTCCGCCAACTCCTCAGCTTGGCACCGATCGCTGGGCATCTGGCACACGGAGCGGTGCTTCGTGGTCTAAAATAATTAACTCATAATCACAGGCCGTGGGCGGCGCGCCTCGCAAACGCACAGCGAGAGCCGGCAGGTCTGAGACCCCGGACAGGCACGCGAGCGGGTCCTGCAGGAGGAACAGAGCTCCCCTCCCGGGCGCCCAGATGTTCAGGGGTGCGCAGCCGGCTCTCCGTGTCCCCAGCGGGCCCCGGGGCCGTGCCTGTGGCTCTGGGACAGGCTGACAGCGACGTGTGCTTAGACCGGGCCTGCGGGCTCCGATTCAGTGCCAAGAGTCAGGCCTCTGATGGACCACAGACGCCCGGACCTGAGCGCGACGGGCAGCGGTCCTTGCGGTCAGCGAATTAACGGGGGGACCCGCCGCGCGCACCGGAGAAGGCTCCTCCCTCGCAGTCAGAGCCGGAGCCGGGCGGCTTTCACTCGGGCTGCTCCCGGCGGCAAGGATGGAGCGGCGTTCATCATGGTGATAATGAGGGCCCTCGGGACGGCCGCGGGGAAGCCTCCGGCACATGCTTGTCCGCGGCCGTGACCATGAGCCGGAGCGAGGCTGGGCCTCCCCCCGAGCTTCCTGCAAGCTGGTGGACGCAGCCCCAGCCCGGGGTGTCGATCTCTTCCATCCAGAGGTGAGGGCGGGGGTGCCCTATCCATCAGCGCCTCCCCCCCCCCGATCAGCGGGTGTCCTCGCACTCAGCTGCCACCTGCAGGCCAGGGCTCCGGCTCCTTTGTGCCTGGTGAGCGGCATGTTGGCCCCGCCAGTGGTCCGTGTGCGAGCACAGGAATCATGATCATGGCAAAAAGGCAAAGCGACACCGGCCTCAGGCTGCTGTCCTTGAAGCCAGCGGGTGTGGGGCTCTCGGTGCCGGGCCGGGGACAGGAGAGGCGACCCCTGGTCTCCACACCGCAGCCCCACGGGAAGGAGGGGATCCTTCAGAGTCACCGCCCCCCCCCCCCCCCCGCCCTCACATCCCGAGCATCATGTGGTATTGAAGCCAAGTAAACAGCAAGAGGAGGAGGGGAGGCTGGCTGGGTGGATGATAGTCCAGCCAAGCTCATCGCGGGAAATTTCTTGGGAAGACGTCCAGATCTCTACTGCTCCGTGTAATCATGCTCTTTGCTCTCCCGCTCTTCTTTAAAAAAAAGAAAAGAAAAGATCCAAAGGGGTAAACATTAAAACATACGTTTTTCTAATGCCTAAAAGCAGTTCTGTGGCACCGTGTGCTTGCACTGAAGAAAATACGGAAAACAGAATCTATGCCGAGACATGGAGCAGCTGTGTCCCTCCAGAGCGGTTCTGGGACGCTCACGCCGCCAAGCCCCGCCAAGCCCCGCCATCCACACGCCCCCCTTGCTCACTCCCTTGCCTCTCCGGCTGCTCTCCATGGCCGTGCTGGAGCGACTGGGCTGTGAATGACTGTCAGGGGGTCACAGTGCCATTTTCCTGACCTGGAACCCCGTGTTCATTTTGTATCACAAAGTGATTGGCACTTCATCATGATCTCATTAATGAGATTAGAAAAGTTTTAATTAGGCGGTAATGCATGTGAACATACCGCTAGGAAATGAATAGCCAACATGAAATAAATTGAGTGACATCTGTTAAAACAGTGGAATGAAAGCAAAGCAAAATTTATCAAGGCCGCCTCAGAGGATGACGCGTTACACAGACTTCAGTGAGGATTTCCATCTGTAGGTGGAATGTTCTGAAATGGTTGCCGTCACTGACTCCAGTGACGATCAGGAATTCCAAAGCTCCGTGTTGTCATCGTTATCCCAATGAATCAATGGGACCAAATACTTCAAACCACTTCCTGAGCGTGACTGGCACACCTCGGTCAAGGGTCAAGGACGTTTGGGACTGTGATTGGCCCATTAATTGGCGCCTAGAGGTGAGATTAGGCACCTCCATTCAAATTCTGCTTAGCACGTTTGTGTCACTAATGTGCCCTCTTTGTTGGGGAAAGTAGACCTCAGATCCTTCCAGAAGCCTTGTGTCTCATTCGGCCTAGACAGGACATGGAATCAGAATGCCTGGATTCGCCCCGGCTCCACCAAGGGTCGGCCATCTCCTATCGGGTCGTTGGCCTCGCTTCTCCGAGGCGAAGTTGCACCTCACATGTGCTACCTGCCTCGTGGGAAGGCGGTTTGTGGGTTGAGGGGGACAATCTAGGTTTCCCCATCTGTCCTCTGCCTCCCGCCAGGCAGTATCGGCGAGATTCTCAGACATAAGCACAGACTCAACTGACGTCACCTCGAACAACAGCAGTGAAACAGCTGTGTGCGAGGAGGTCGGGGCTGTGGCTTTGCCAAGGCCAGGCCCTCACAGGCTGTCCCTCCCGTCACTGAGCCCGCCCCCTGCGGTCACTGTCCTCGCACGGCGTTCCCTGCTGGCAACAAGCATGGCACGGGAGCTCCCAGGCCAGAGTCCACCGGCGCCGCCGAAATCACACGCCCTGGTCGGCAGCCACCACCGAGAAACACCGGGAGCTGATGGGCTGTTTTGGCCTCGTTTCCCTTGAAGGTCATTGTCCGGGAAACGGCAGGAAGTGATTATAAAAGAGCAAGTCAACATCCGGTGTGCAGACCTGTGCTTTAGAAACGTCAGAAGCTTGCTCGTCCATCAGTAGATTTCTACATAACTGTGTGCTGTGTCTTCAAGTTATAAAACGTGAACCAGTGTTCCGACCAGCCGGCCCCTCCTTCCCTGTCCCCCAACCCCAAGCCTCTGATTGGACTCGATTCCCCCAAACCCCTCCCCTGCCCTGTGAGAGCGCCAGTCCCTTCACCTGACCCCGGGCTTTGTCCCTTTCTACCAAGTGACCGGCCGCCTCGCCAGGACCCCTGATCTTCCTTCCAGCTCCTCCGTGCAGGGCGACACCGTGTTCGCCCCCCCCACCCCCAGACCCTCTCGTGCCCCACACTCGTCACAGTGCTTCCAGGAGAGCTCGGTGTTCTTCCTGAAACGCACAGGCGTGCGGTCAGTTCCCGGTCACTTACC
>JAAGEH010001365.1:0-16468 GCA_011751065.1 Lasiurus cinereus
GGAGCGGTCCTTGTGCGCGCACACCCGCAGCGCCTCCAACCGCTGCCTTTCCGGCTCCCCTGCGAACCAGGACCACACGAGTCTAGGTCCCCAGGGTTTCGCCCAAAACAGGGGCCCAGTGGACTCAGAAGTGGCACAGTTGGGAGGGTCCGTCTCCCGCCCACTCGCGAAAGCCAGCGGCACAATCAGCAATCCGTCCTCCGCGTGGTGCCGTGTGCGACCAGACCTCCGATCCTTTGCAACTCCCCTAAATTTTCGTGCACTTCTCCCTTTTCACAGTCCAAACTCCCCCCGTATGAGTTTCGGCTGGATCTGGGGTTTAGTGTTGTAAGAGAAGGGGTTCAATGCCGTTGGGAGTCTCCGTTTCCCTCCCGCCAGAGAAAGTCATCCAGGTACTCCGGCACCCGCTCTCTCAGTGCGCTCGTCTCCGTACCTCAGCTTTTTGCAGCTCCTCTGGGTCTCCGTGAGCCCCTCTCTTTCCCTCTAGTTGTAGAACTTCCACTCAGCCAGCTTTCCTGTGGTTCTGGATGGTGTCCGTTCTGTCTTTTAGTTGTAGTTTTGAAATTGTTGTGCGAGGCAGCAGTATAGGTGTTTACCGATGCCGCCATCTTGGATTCTCCCTACTAACATATTCTTGAAAAACCCCATAAGCGTGGTTTTGAACTCTATATCCAGTCTTTTTTTTTTTTTTCTCCATTTCTTTTGTTTGTGATCCCTTCCCCTGTCTCGGCATCCTCACCATGCCGGGGAAACTTCTGTGTTGGATTCAGCCCCATGATAGCAGACGCAAAGCCGCAGAAGCCTCTGCTGAGCTTGGGAGGGGTGGAGTCTCAGGGCTTAAGGGACCGCCTTGCCTTCCAGTCGGCCCCGCCCTCCACGGCCCCTGAGTCTCACGTGACTGGGTAATGGCTGGAGCGGTCCCTGTGCGCGGGCGCACCCGCAGTGCCTCTAACCGCTGCCTTTCCATCTCCCCTGCACGTCAGGACCACATGAGTCTAGGTCCCCAGGGTTTCGCCCGAAACAGGGGCTCAGTGGACTCAGAAGTGGCACAGTTGGGAGGGTCTGTCTCCCACCCACTCGCGAAAGCCTGCGGCACAGTCAGCAATCTGTCCTCCACGCAGTACCGTGCGCTTGCGAAACCGGACCTGATCTGCGACTCCCCTAAATTTCCGTGCACCTTTCCCTTTTCACAGTCCAAACTCCCCCGTATGAGTTTCGGCTGGATCTGAGGTTTAGTGTCGTAAGATAAGGGGTTCAATGCCGTTGAGAGTCTCCGTTTCCCTCCCGCCAGAGAAAGCCAGCCAGGTCCTCTAGCGCCCGCTCTCTCAGTGTGCACGCATCTCCGTACCTCAGCTTTTTGCAGCTCCTCTGGGTTTCTGTGAGCCCCTCTCTTTCCTTCTAGGTATAGAATTTACACTCAGCCAGCTTTCCTGTGGTTCTGGATGATGTCCGTTCTGTCTTTTAGTTATAGTTTTGAAATCATTGTGCGAGGCAGCAGTTTTGGTGTTCACCTATGCCGCCATCTTGGTTTCTCCCGGGAATTGAATCTTGACCTCCAGGTTCCTAGGTCGACGCTAAGCCACTGAGCCATGCCTGCGACGTTATGTGCATGTGTGTGTGTGTGTTTCAGTGCTGACGGGCGGTTCGAAGGGTCCCTCACGAAGACGGTAGTCAGGTTCGACGGCACTGTCACCTGGACGCCCCCAGCCAACTACAAGAGCTCCTGCACCATCGACGTCACGTTCTTCCCCTTCGACCTCCAGAACTGCTCCATGAAGTTCGGTTCCTGGACATATGATGGCTCCCAGGTGGACCTTCTGCTGGAGGACCAGGACGTGGACAAGAGGGACTTCTTCGACAACGGCGAGTGGGAGATCATGAGCGCAACGGGGAGCCAGGGGAACTGGACGGATGGCCGCCGCTGGTACCCACACGTCACCTACTCCTTCGTCATCAGGCGCCTGCCCCTCTTTTACACCCTGTTCCTGATCGTTCCCTGCATCGGGCTCTCGCTCCTTACGGCGCTGGTCTTTTATCTCCCATCGCACGAGGGCGAGAAGATTTCCCTCTGCACCTCGGTCCTTGTGTCCCTGACAGTCTTCTTGCTGGTCATCGAGGAGATCATACCCTCATCCTCCAAGGTCATCCCCCTCATCGGCGAGTACCTGGTGTTCACCATGATCTTCGTGACGCTGTCCATCACCGTAACCGTTTTTACCATCAATATCCACCACCGGTCACCCTCCACGTACCACGCCATGGCCCCGTGGGTCCGCCGGGTATTCCTGCACAGGCTCCCCAGGCTGCTGTGCATGCGGGGCCATGCTGACAGGTATTCAGCCCAGAGAGAGGAGGCCGGGGACCACTGGAGACCAAGCCCCCGCCGGGATGCACTGGGAGCCGCACTCAACTCCATCCGCTACATTGCAGGGCACATTGTGAAGGAGAATGCCGTCCGAGAGGTCTGTGCCCAGGTGGCATCTCGCATGCGGGTCACAGCCCTCCTTAGGCCAAGTGCAGGGCGAAGGTCAGACATGTGGACGCGCGTTCTAGAAAAGATTTTTACAAAATCTATTCTAGCCACACTGGCTAGTGTGGCTCAGTGGATAGAATGTCGGCCTTCAGACTGAAGGGTCCTGGGTTCGATTCCAATCAGGGCACATGCCTGGGTTGCAGGCTCGATCCCCAGCGTGGAGCATGCAGGAGGTAGCCAATCATCATTGATGTTTCTAGCTCTCTTTCTCTCTCCCTTTCTTTCTGAAATCAATAAAAAAAAAAATCCTATCTAGCCCTGACTGGTTTGGCTCAGAGGATAGAGCGTCGGCCTGTGGACTGAAGGGTGCTGGGTTCAATTCAAGGGCATGTACCATGGTTGCAGGCACATCCCCAGTAGGGGTGTGCAGGAGGCAGCTGATTGATGTTTCTCTTTCATTGATGTTTCTAATTCTCCCTCTCCCTTCCTCTCTGTAAAAAAATCAATAAAATATATTTAAAAAAAATTCTATCTACTAAAAGGGCAATATGCAAATTGACCAGCACTCCAACACACAAGTTGGCCACCCCTCTGTGGAAAAAGATGGCTGCCACAAGTCATCTGGCAGGGGAAGGCAGTTGAGGGCGATCAGGCTTGCTGAGGAGGTCAGTTGTGGGGGACCCAGGCCTGCAGGAGAGGGCAGTTGGGGGGGACCCAGGCCTGCAAGGGAGGGCAGTTTGAGGGAACCAGGCCTGCAGGGGAGGGTAGTTGGGGGGACCAGGTCTACAGAGGAGAGCAGTTTGGGGGAACCAGGCCTGTAGGGGAGAGCAATTAGGGGTGACCAGGCTGTCAGGAGAGGGCAGATAGGGGTGACCCGGCTGGCAGGAGACGGCTGTTAGGGGAAATCAGGCCAACAGGGAAGGGCAGTTAAAGGAACCAGGCTGGCAAGGGAGGGAAGTTAGGGGTCACTGGGCTAGCAGGGGAGGGCAGTTAGGGGCAATCAAGCTGGCAGGGGAACAGCTATGCATCAATCAGGTTGGCAGGTAGAAGCAGTTAGAGGCAATCATGAAGACAGGCAGGTGACCTACTCAGTGAATATATTGCCCAGGTCAATTTACATATTACTCTTTATTATATAGGATTGATTTCAGAGAGGAAGGGGGTGGGAGAGAGAGGGAAAAATCCATGATGAGAGAGAACCATGGATCAACTGTCTTCTGCATGCTCCCCACTTGTGATTGAGCCCACAACCTGGGTGTGTGCCCAAACCATGAGCTCCAGAGCTCTCGCATCTCCTGGATTGTGCGAGGGATGTCTAACTGCTCTCAAGGGCTTCTAGATTGGAAACAGTGCAGGTTGGGCTGAGGTCCCCCCCCCCGTCGTGAACGAATTTCATGCACTGGGCCTCTAGTAAAAATATATTTGATGGAGGTGGGGAAGAGAGAATGAAAGAGATTTTGGGGGGATTATTACTAAATATCTAAATAGTATAAATATTCTAACTTTTATTATAAATCATCAAAACAAGCCAGTTGTAAAATATTACAAGTTAATGTGTGAATGACATTGGGCCATATCCTTGAGGCCCTCTTATCACAGAATCTCTTCCTGAGCGCTGAGCATGGGTTGGGGAGGGAGGATTTACAGCATTGAGGCAATAGAAACTGGTTTGGCCCTAATCCAGCAGATTATATCTAAAAAATTATCTATCTATCTAACTATCTATATGTATGTACACTGAGAGGCCATACTATTATGATCTCTGAACACATAATAGGCTGGCCACTCAGTGTATTTGTATCTCAAATGGGTACCAAAAGTGTTCTAGACTTTTGCTGGAGATCAACCACCTGCCCTGAGCTTTCTATCAGCCAGTGCAAAGAAAGAAACCAATCAGGTACATGATTTATAGTATCTCTGATATCAAATAAATGAGGTACTCAAGAGAAGTACAGTGGTACCTCGAGATATGAGTGCCCTAACATACGAGATTTTTGAGATATGAGCCATCGAGCGAGCGATTTTTTGCTTTGAAATACGAGCAACATTTGAGATATGAGTAATCGCGCAGATCGGCTGGCTGCACACGACCCACCAGTTTACCTCGACTCGAGCGTCTCATAGTTTCCTATGCCTCAGTCAGTGTGCTTGTTTATCTCGTTGTCGAAGCATCTTTTGTGCATTTACATACTTTATCACATTTCTTTTTATAACCATGGGTCCGAAGAAAGCGAGTGGAAAGGTCAGTGCTCAGAAGACGATGATGTCTATTGAATTAAAGCGTGAAATCATAGAAAAATATGAGCAAGGTGTGCGAGTGGCTGACTTGCGAGGCAATATGGGCGTAGTACTTCAACAATATGCACTGTGCTTAAACAGAAGGAGTGGATAAAGGGTATAACGCCAGCTAAGGGCGTTACAATAATTTCTAAGCTCGTAGCTTTCTCCATGAAAAGATGGAGAATCTACTGATGGTGTGGGTGACGGAGAAGCAGCTTAAAGGAGATACATTAACACAGGGCATCATATGCGAGAAGGCGCGAGTGATTTATGGTGATTTGCTGGAGCAGACCCCGCGCACTTCCACAGACGAAGCATCGAAAGACTCATTTAAAACCAGTAGAGGCTGGTTTGATAACTTCAGGAAAAGGTCAGGCATGGTGAGGCAGCAAGTTTGGATGTGAAGGCAGCTGAGGATTACCTCAAAACTTTTTCCGAACTGATAGAAGCCAAAGGATATATTCCCCAGCAAGTCTTCATCTGTGACGAGACAGGGCTTTTCTGGAAGAAGATGCGCAGAGGAGGAAGGTGATGCAGGCCACAAACCCATGAAGGATAGGCTAACTCTCACACTGTGCGCCAATGCAAGTGGCAACTACAAGATCAAGCCTCTGCTCGTATACCATTCGGAAAACCCCAGAGTCTTTAAGTCACATAAGATTTTAAAAGATAAACTGCAAGTTATGTGGAGGGCAAACCCGAAGGCATGGGTCACCAGGCAGTTCTTTGTGGAGTGGGTAAACCTGGTTTTCAGCCCTTCTATTAAGAAATATCTACAGGAAAACAACCTAACCATGCAAGCCCTCCTCGTCCTCGACAATGCTCCTGCTCACCCACCGAACCTCAAAGATGAACTCCTCGAAGAGTTCAAGTTTATAAAGGTTGTCTACCTACCTCCAACACCACTCCTATCCTGCAGCCCATGGATCAGGAGGTGATTTCTAATTTTAAAAAGCTGTACATCAAGCACCTGTTCTGGCACTGCTTTGAGGTGACGGAGAACACAAACCTCACCCTTCGAGAGTTCTGGAGAACCACTTTAACATCGTGATATGCCTCAGAATTATTGGTCAGGCCTGGCTGGGTGTTACAATGAGGACTTTGACCTCTACATGGAAGAAGCTGTGGCCTGAGGCCGTAGCCGAAAGGACCTTCGAAGGATTGGAACCCGAGGTGCCAGTGGAGGAGGAGATAGTGTCTCTGGGAAAATCTATGGGCCTGGAGGTGGATGAGAAATATGTGAATGAGCTCATCGAGGAGCACTCTCTGGAACTCACCACGGAGAAGTTATAAGAGTTGCAGTTTCAGCAACATGCAGAGGTTCTCCAAGAAATTGGTTTCAAGGAGGAGCCAGAGGTGGAGGAGATCTCTACAAGTGAGATAAAGGAGATCTTAGGAATGTGGGAGAGGGTGTCACACTTCGTGGAAAAGAAACACCCGGAAAAAGTTGCTACTGGTCGTGCATCGAAGCTGTTCAATGAAACTTGCCTCACCCATTTCAGAAACATTCTGAAAGGGAGGAAGAAGCAAACCTCGTTGGACATGTTTTTGTTTTTTTTAAATCGGCCAAAAATGCAAAGACCAGTAGCAATTAAGTTCAGTGAAGATTAGTTAAGTTACATTTAGTTTAGGGATAAAGTGTAGCATTAAGAGTGTAATGAGTAGGTAAATACACTTTATAAAACCAGTTTATTCCTTTACATTTTCTTTTATTATGTTTTTATACAATATTTGTCATTTATAAATACATTTTCCTTATTCAAAAACATGTTAACAAGAACAACTGGGGTGGCATTTTGGGGGCTGGAACAGATTAACGGCATTTCAATTGATTTCAATGGGGAAATTTGCTTTGATATACGAGCAAGGTTACGGAATGAATTAAACTCGTATCTTGAGGTACACTGTACACTGAATGGCCAGATGATTATGCATTCAGAGATCATAATAATCTGTCCACTCAGTATGTATATTTATTTATTTCAGAGAAGAAGGGAGAGGGAAAGAGAGAGATGGAAACATCCATGATGACAGAGAATCATGGATTGGCTGCCTCCTGCATGCCCTCTACTGGGAATCGAGCCCACCCAGGCACATGCCCTTGACCAGAATCAAACCCTGGACCCTTCAGTCTGCAGGTCGACGCTCTACCCACTGAGCCACACCAGCCAGGGGAGCAGATTATACCTACACTAATAAAAGAGCAACATGCAAATTGACTGCCACTCCACTAGACCCACCCGCCAATCAGAAGGGAATATACAAATTATAAGGACAAAGATGGAGGCCACCCAGCTGCTCCAGGCGCAGAGTGGCCAGGAGGGGCAGGATGCCTGCTATGATGCGGGGAGGGTGGAGCGAAGGGATCTACAGGAAGGGCACTCGGGCTGTAGCGAAGGTGAAGATAGCAGACTCCTTCTGGCCTAGGTCCCGGGTGCCAGAGAAAAACTGGTGCTGGAAGCCAAGGGAAGGAAGGCCTATTGCATGAATCTCTTTGTGCACCGGACCTCTAGTCTTAAACTAAGTAACAGTGTTACATTCTGTATTTAATGTGAGCCTTTTTTTTTTGGCAACAGGTGGTTGAAGATTGGAAGTTCATAGCCCAGGTGCTCGATCGGCTCTTTCTGTGGACTTTTCTTCTGGTCTCAGTGGCCGGCTCCCTGGGGCTTTTTGCTCCTGTTATTTATAAATGGGCAACTGTGCTTGCTCCAGTTCAAATCGGAACGACAGATATGTGATGCTCCCCTAGGGTGGTAGCAGGAGTTTTAGGCATGTACAGCAAGCGGAACTTCGTTTCTCGAACTTAATGCCTTCCAGAAGGCTGTCTGAACACCGAATCATTCCCCCATCCCCAATTAGAAATCATGTAAGTTAAGCCCTAACCAGGTTTTCTCAGTGGATAGAGTGTCGGCCTGCGTACTGAAGGGTCACGGGTTCAATTTCAGTCAAGGGCATGTACCTTGGTTGTGGGCACATCCCCACTACGGGGGTGTGCAGGAGGCAGCTGATGGATGTTTCTCTCTCATCGATGTTTCTAACTCTCCCTTTCCCTTCCTCAATAAATCAATAAATCAGCTGAAACTGGTTTGGCTCAGTGGATAGAGCATCGGCCTTCAGACTGAAAGGTCCGGGGTTCAATTTCGGGCAAGGGCATGTATCTTAGTTTTGGGCACGTCCTCAGTAGGGGGCGTGCAGGAGGTGACTGATCAGTGTCTCTCCCTCATCGATGTTTCTAACTGTATTCCTCTCCCTTCCTCTCTGTAAAATATCAATAAAATATATATTTAAAAAAATAAATCAATAAAATACGTACATAAAAAAAGAAATCATGTAAGTCGAATTAATCTGTTCCAGACCCCCAAATGATTCCCTGTTTTAAATTTTTAAAAAGATATTTTTAGTGATTTCAGAGAGGAAGGGAGAGGGAGAGATAAAGACATCCATGATGAGAGAGAATCATCGATTGGCTGTCTCCTGCACACTGCCCCCGCCCCCCCGCCTTGGAATCGAGTCAGCAATCCGGACATGTGCCTTTGACCAGGAATTGAGCCTGGGACCCTTCATTCGCAGGCCCACACCTTACCCACTAAGCCAAACCAGCCAGGGTTTAATCTTTCTTATGGACAGTACATGTCTTTTGTACTGTTTCATCTAGAAATAAAGTCTTTAACAAAAAGGACATGGAAGGTAAATGGAAGTTTAACGAAAAGGAAGGGAAACGTACAGTAAAAAATGAATATGTATAAGTAATGAAATAAGTATAAGCAGCCACAAAAGCAAAAAAAAAAAAAAGTGAAATATTCACAGCACAGTATCCTGAGCTTGTAATAGTAGGAAACAAACTCATATTCGTACATTCTCGCCTTTGTCACTTAAGAGACTGTGACTGGTCCTACAGATATTGGCCTGAAAGTGTTGTCAGAAATGAGGTTCCGCTGCCTATACCTTATGGTACCCATAGGATGATTAAAATGCCTACTGTGTTTATTTTATTTTATTTTATTTTATTTTATTTTTTATTTTTTAAAATATATTTTATTGATTTTTTTTACAGAGAGGAAGGGAGAGAGATAGAAAGTCAGAAACATCGATGAGAGAGAGACATTGATCAGCCGCCTCCTGCACGCCCCACAGAGGAGATGTGCCCGCAAGCAAGGTACATGCCCCCAACCGGAATCGAACCTGGGACCTTTCAGTCCGCAAGCCGACGTTCTATCCACTGAGCCAAACCGGTCTCGGCTAAAATGCCTACTGTGTTTAAAATGTCCCGCAAGCTTGAACAGGTAAACAGATCCACATCTGTTGAGCGTAATAGACCTGCCCTTTAGAAAAACATATCTGCATGACTAACACGGTAACTGACTGAATAACTCTTGATCTCCTCAAAAGAGTAGCACAATGTTATCTGGCCCATCCTAGCAAAATTGTGACAGTTGGCCCTAGATGGTTTGGCTCAGTGGATAGAGCATTGGCCTGTGGACTGAAGGGTCCCAGGTTCCATTCTGGTCAAGGGCACGTGCCCAGGTTGCAGGCAATCCCCAGTAGGGGGTGTGCAGGAGGCAACCAATCCATGATTCTTTCCATCATGGATGTTTCTAGCTCTCCCTATCCCTTCCTCTCTGAAATCAATTAAAAAAATGTATTTTTTAAATGTGATGTTTGTATCCTGGCTGATAACAGTTTGAAACTCATAATAGTCTGTAATCAACAGTGAGGTACCTATTGTGGTGTGCTGGGAAATTCCTGTTGTATTTGAATATGGGCTTCAGAATTTGTTCTGTGTTTGGTAAAGGTACATGTCTTTAATTCTTTCTGTCCCGTGTCTACTGCACCAGCAGCTAGTCATCAGAACAGCATCACACAACTCTCCTATCTAATAAAAGAGTAATATGCAAATTGACTGTCACTCCCACACACAAGATGGCTGCCCCCATGTGGACACAAGATGTCCGCCACAAGATGGCCAGCAGGGGAGGGCAGTTAAGGGTTGATCAGGCTGGCAGGCAGAAGTGGTTAGGGGCCATCAGGAAGGCAGGCAGGTGAGCAGTTGGGAGCCAGCATCTCTCGAGGGGTCCAGATTGGAGAGGGTGCAGGCTGGGCTGAGGGACACACCCCTCATGCACGAATTTTGTGCACCAGGCCTCTAGTCCTACTTAATAAAAGCCTAATATGCAAATTGACTGACCAGTTGCTATGATCCCCACTGACCAGAGGGGGCAGATGCTCAATACAGGAGCTGCTCTCAAACTGCAGGTGCAAGGCTAGTCAAGGTGGGTGCCAGTAGGGGACCCTGATTGCCCACCAGGCCTAGGGACCCTACCCATGCATGAATTTTGTGCACCGAGCCTCTAGTACTAAAAAAGCTGGCTACTCAGTATGACAAAAATAGAATATGATGCATTTTTAAAAAAATGAAAAATGGGAGTTGGGACCTCCTTGAATGTTTACTTCATTCATTAGATGCTTAAACTGAATAATTGTTATGTTTCTAGAGGCCCGGTACATGAAATTCATGCACTCCGGGAGGAGGGGGGTCCCCCAGCCTGGATTGCAAGAAGGTGTAGGCCAGGCCAAGGACCCTACCGGTGCATGATTGGAGGCCAGGCAGAGACACAGGAGGTTGGCCAGCTGGGGAGGGACTGCAGGAGGGCTGCAGGGCATGTCCAACCCATCTTGCTCAGTCCTGATTGGACAGACTTCAGAAGCATGCTAACCTGGGGAATTCAAGACGGCGGCATAGATAAACACCTACACTCGCACAACAATTTGAAAACTACAACTAAAAGACAGAATGGACATCATCCAGAACCACAGGAAAGCTGACTGAGTGGAAGTTCTACAACTAGAGAGAAAGAGAGGGGCTCACAGAGACCCAGAGGAGCTGCAAAAAGCTGAGGTACAGAGACGCGCGCAAGGAAAAGGCGGGTGCCAAAGTACCTGGCTGGCTTTCTCTGGCGGGAGGGAAACGGAGACTCTCAAAGGCATTGAACCCCTTATCCTACGACACTAAACCCCAGATCCAGCCGAAACTCATACGGGGGGAGTTTGGACTGTGAAAAGGGAGAAGTGCATGGAAATTTAGGGGAGTAGTAAAAGATCAAAGGCCTGGTGGCGCACACGGCACTGCACTCAGGACAGATTGCTGATTGTGCCGCTGGCTTTTGCGAGTGGGTGGGAGACAGACCCTCCTAACTGTGCCACTTCTAACTTCACTAAACCCTGGGGACCTAGACTCGTGTGGTCCTGGTGCGCAGGGGAGCCGGAGGGGCAGCGATTAGAGGCACTGCTGGCACATGTGCACAAGGACTGCTCCAGCGATTACCCAGTCACGTGAGACTCAGGGGCCGTGGAGGGCGGGGCCGACTGGAAGGCAAGGCGGTCCCTTAAGCCCTGAGACTCCACCCCTCCCAAGCTCAACAGAAGCTTCTGCGGCTTTGCAAGTCTGGTATCATAAGGCTGAATTCAACACAGAAGTTTCCCTGGCATAGTGAAAATGCCAAGACAAGGGAAGGGATTACAAACAAAAGAAATGGAGGGGAAAAAACGACTGGATATAGAGTTCAAAACCACGCTTATGAGGTTTTTCAAGAATATGCTAGAAAAGTTGGATAAATTTAGTGAGACCCAAGAGGAGATGAAAAAGGACCAACTAGAGACACTGACTGAAATTAAAAATATTATACAGAGTCCTAACAGCAGACAAGAGGATGGCAAGAATCAAGTCAAAAATTTGAAATATAAAGAAACAGAAAACATTCAACTGGAAAAACAAGAAGAGAAAAGAATCCAAAAATGTGAAGATAATGTAAGGAGCCTCTGGGACAGCTTCAAGCGGACCAACATCAGAATTGTGGGGGTGCCAGAAGAAGAGAGAGAGCAAGATACTGAAAACCTATTTAAAGAAATAATGACTGAAAACTTCCTACATCTGGTAAAAGAAATAGACTTACAAGTCCAGGAAGCACACAGAACCCCAAATAAAAGGAATCCAAAGAGGACCACACCAAGACACATCACAATTAAAATACCAAGAGCAAAAGACAAAGAGAGAATATTAAAAGCAGCAAGAGAAAAACAGTTCATTACCTACAAGGGAGCACCCATACGACTGTCAGCTGATTTCTCAACAGAAACGATGCAGGCCAGACGGGAGTGGCAAGAAATATTCAAAGTGATGAATAGTAAGAACCTACAACCAAGAATAATCTATCTAGCAAAGCTAACATTCAGAATTGAAGGGCAGATAAAGACCTTCACAGAGAAGAAAAAGCTAAAGGAGTTCATCAACTCCAAACCAGTATTATATGAAATGCTGAAAGGTACTCTTTTAGAAGAGGAAGAAGAAAAAGGTAAAAGACAAAAAATTATGAACAACAAATACATATCTATCAACAAGTGAATCTAAAAATTAAGTGAATTAAAAATTTGATCAACAGAATAAACTGGTGAATATAATAGAATCAGGAGCACAGAAAGGGAGTGGACTGATAATTCTCAGGGGGAAAGGGGTGAGGGGATGTAGAAAGAGACTGGACAAAAATCATACACCTATGGTCAATGGGGGGTAGGTAAGAGTAGAGGGAGGGGTGGGAGCCGGGTGGAGGGGAAAAAGGAGATACAAATGTAATAATCTGAATAATAAAGATTTAATTAAAATAAAATAATAATAATAACAAACAAACATGTAGATGGAGAAGCCCTGAGCTGTCTGGCAGCAACAATCAATTTAATGCATCTTGTTCAGGTTTGGGGGAAATGCCTTTAGCCATTCCCAACAGGCAATAACATATGTGACTCAGCCCCTGTGGAGTCCCTAAGTTCCATCAACCTTTTTTTTTCCTCCCACATCAACCTTTTGGTGAAACTCTTGCTGGAACTAGCTTCAAAGAACACGTGTATGATCAGAAAACAACACACACACACACACACACACACACACACACACACACACACACACACACAAGGAGTGGACCCACAGAACTTATCCAAAACCAAAGAATGTGAAATCAGGCCATGTGATGGGACAGCCACACATGTCTCATAAGGAAAAATATGTTACTAGTGCCCAATCGCAACGCTAGTGTTCAGTTTGGAAATGCACAATGGAAGTTGGACTATGACTTACTTATCAAACAGGACGATGTCTGGGGTCCAGAGCGAGTTTGACGGGACCCGGATTGCTCTGATACCCCCATAGTCCTCGGGGTTCCACTGGAGCTTCACATCTCTCCACTCCTTTGAAACAAAGAAAACAGCATTAATTTTGATGGACTTAATCCTCAAAGGGACTGAACACGGTCAGACAGGAAGCCTTGTCCACTCCTCACAGAGAGAGTGCTGGGTGCACCTTCCCCATGGCTGCTGGGCGGCCTTGTCCCTGCGGCCACGGCTCTGAGCTTGGTTCTTGTGGAACAAGGAGTGCCAGGCTGTGTGAGCTCACGGTTCTGCTTGGCGCCTCTTCTCCAACCATGAGCTCGGCCCAGGAGGTACAGCCTCGGGCATCTAGGCTCTGGGTTTGAGGAAAACATCCCTTTTCCAGCTTTGTCAACACGGACCAGCTGGACTGCTCCCCGCAAAGAGCAGCCGGATGTATTTCACATTCCACATACGCAAACATGTTGCTCAACCTCCACGCGGGAATGATGCTAGGATCATGTCAAATCAAGACTTGCACCCCAAGGAAATCACACATGCCTGTCAGGAGTTAAGGGTTGGAGAAGTGGTGGTCAGTATTAAAAAGTAGGGACACTGGAGTGGTGGGAACTTGCCCGGGTTGGGAATGGCATGGGAGGAGGGGATCAACTGGAGTAAAAGGAGACACATGTAAAACTTTAGACAATTAAAAAAAATAAAAAGTAGAGATAGCCCAGCTGGCATAGCTCAGTGGTTGAGCATCAAGCTATGAATCAGGAGGTCATGGTTCAATTCCAGGTCAGGGGACATGCCCGGGTTACGGGCTCCATTCCAGGAGAGGTGGCATTAAGGAGGCAGCTGATCCATTATTCTCTCTCATTATGGATGTTTCTGTCTCTCTATCCCTCTCCCTTCCTCTCTTTAAAAATCGATAAAAACATATTTAAAAAAAATAAAAAATAAAGCCCTAAATGGTTTGGCTCAGTGGATAGGGCATTGGCCTGCGGAATGAAGGGTCCTGGGTTCGATTCCTGGTAAGGGCGCATGCAGGAGGCAACCAATCGATGTGTCTCTCTCACATCCATGTTTCTCTCTGTCTCTCCCTCTTCCTTCCATTCTCTCTAAAAGTCAATGGAAAAATATCCTCAGGGGAAGATGAACACAAATACATACATACATACATAAGATTTAAAAATAAATAAACAAATAAAAATATAGGTCCTGAGTGGTTTGGCTCTGTGGATAGAACATCATCGGCCTTCGGACTGAAGTGTCCCGGTTTCGATTCTGTCAAGGGCATGCACCTTGGTTGCGGGCACATCCCCAGTAGGAGGTGTACAGGAGGCAGCTAATCGATGTTTCTCTCTCATTAATGTTTCTAACTTTCTCTCCTTTCCTCTCTGTAAAAGGTAAATAAAATATATTTTAAAAGTATATGTGTATATAGATCCCTACACACTCTATCCTATTTCCCAGCGTATTTCTCCCGAGCTGATCAGCTTCTGGGGTGCTTCGAGGACAAGACTCCAGTCAGTGTTGCTCACGGTTGCTCCTCAGTGCCTGCCACTCAGATAACACCAACTGAGTAAACACAAGCACTCCACCTACCTGGTCCACCTGCCTCCCGCCAATGCACCCAGCCAGGCCCTCACTCACGTCCCTTCGTGCCGCACACCCTGTAGTAACAGGGTTGCCGGTCGCCAGGAGGACGTACCTGCTTCAACCAGACATTCGTGGTCATTAGCTGGTTTTTCTCATCCTGAAAAACAAAGATTTAAATAAGACTAATGGGCCCTGGCCAGCTTGGCTCAGTGGCTAGAGCGTCAGCCTGGGGACTGAAGGGTCCTGGGTTTGATTCTCAGTCAAGGGCACATGCCGGGGTAGCAGGTTCCATCCCCAGGAGGGAACGTGCAGGAGGCAGCCGATCCATGATATCTCTCATCATTGATATTTCCATCTCTCTCTCCCTCTTCCTCTTTCTTTCTGAGATCAATAAAATATATATATACGTATTTCTTAAAAATATAATTTATTGATTTTTCACAGAGAAGGAAGGGAGAGGGATAGAAAGCCAGAAACATCAATGAGAGAGAGACATTGATCAGCCGCCTCCTGCATGCCCCCCACTGGGGATGTGCCCGCAACCAATGTACATGCCCTTGACCGAAATTGAGCCTGGGACCTTTCAGTCTGCAGGCCAATGCTCTATCCACTGAGCCAAACCAGTTTCAGCTAAAATATACATTGTTTAAAAATGTAGTCACCACCAACACACTGTGTAAGTTACAACGCTCAGCACAGAGCCGTGGCTGGTGTGGCTCAGTGGATAAGCATCGACTTGAGGACTGAAAGATCCCAGGTTTGATTCCAGTCAAGGGCATATGCCCAGGTTGCAGGCTGGAGTTGTGTGAATTCAGGATTTTCTCTCATCATTGATGTTTCTTTCTCTCTCTCCCTCTTCATTCCTCTCTGAAATCGATAAAAATATATAAAAAAGAAAAACAAAGGTGTGCAAAAATAAACAACTCAAATTTAAAAAAGAACCAATGGAAAAATTGGTTCAGCTGAGGATTAAAAAAGAAAAAAAAACAGCTCCTGGCTGGTTTGGCCCAGTGGATATAGTGTCAGCCCGGGAGGTCCCGGGTTCGATTCTGACCAGGGACACATGCCCAGGAGGTGGGCTCTGCCCCCAGTGGGGGTCGTTCAGGGGACAGTCCATCGGTGATTCTCTCTCATCGTTGATGTTTCTATCTTTCTTTCCCTCTCCCTTACTCTCTGAAATCAATAAAAATATATTAGACAAAAAGAAAGAAAGAAAGAAAGAAAGAAAGAAAGAAAGAAAGAAAGAAAGAAAGAAAGAAAGGGACAGAGAGAGGGAGGGAGGGAGGGTGGGAGGGAGGGAGGAAGAAAGCTGCCCTAACTGGTTTGGTTCAATGTATAGAGCATTGGCCTGTGGACTCAAGGGTCCCAGGTTCGATTCCATCAAGGGCATGTACCTTGGTTGCGGGCACATCCCCAGTAGGCAGCTGATCAATGTTTCTAACTCTCTCTCCCTCTCCCTTCCTCTCTGTAAAAAAAAATCAATAAAATATATAAAATAATAATAATAAAATAAAAACAACAGTAAGAGCAGAGACCACAGAAGTATAAGTGGTCCCAACAGCAGCGGGAGGACAGAAGAATAAATAGCTTACTGGACAGAGGGTACCCACGCTCAGGCCCATCCCTAAGATGGGAGAACGACCCAGAAGGAAGGGGGAGGGTCCCAGAGGCAGAGGGGGCTGTGGGGTCTTTGCCCGGGAGGTGGGGGCCCTGGGGAGGACCGCCTGGCCATCCCCCAGAGAGCAATTTCAACCACACAGGAGTGTGACGCCAAATCCGGGTGGACGCACAACGCCTACCACATCCACTAACTGAGAGATGGCAAGGCCAAACTTTATTCTGATCTGATCGTTGAGGTGCTCCACGGGACGGACCCATCTTTCATAGTCTTGAAATAGATCCTTAAACAGACTGTCTTCGTGTTTGGACACAAAGAATGGTTCGGCCAGTCCTGTAAAACAGATATTCAAAAGTTAGCGT
>JAAGEH010001366.1:6951-20527 GCA_011751065.1 Lasiurus cinereus
GGCGCCCGAGCCTGCGGTGTGTGCAGCCTGCGGTGTGTGCAGCCTGCGGTGTGTGCAGCCTGCGGTCTGTGCAGACGCGGTGTGTGCAGCCTGCGGTGTGTGCAGCCTGCGGTGTGTGCAGCCTGCGGTGTGTGCAGACGCGGTGTGTGCAGACGCGGTGTGAGGCGAGCTGCCCTCACCAGGCAGGGCGTGAGCGCTGAGTGCCGGACCTCGGGGGCCAGGCGGGGAGAAAGCAGGGGCTGTTCCCACGGTCCCCTATAACCACAGCCCATGGCGGGGGGCTGTGTGACGGCAGGCGAGCTCACCGACCTCTCTGTGCGGCCCGCAGCGGCCCGGTGTTTGCCGTGGGCACGAGAGCCCCTGTCTCCCGGGGTTCAGAGTTCAGTGAGAAGCCTTCCCCGGACATGCTTGGAGAGTCAGGGTGCGCTATGCCCCGCACTGGGGGACCTGGTGGGGGGAAACAGGGCTGGGGCCTGTCTGTCAGGCCAAGCGCTGGAACCGGCTCCGCGGGCCGGCCCTTCGTAGCGGGACCGCGTTGCTCAGGGTCCGAGGCTGGGAGTCCCGGGTGGAAGTCCCGGCGGGGCTGGGTCCCCCTCGGCTCTGTCCTCACTCCCAGACGGCCGCCTTCCCGCCGGGTCCTCCCGCTCCTCTGGGTGCGCGTGGTCTGGGGTCCTTCTGCGCCCGCATTTCCTCTTCTGAGGACACGGTTAGCCTGGCCGGGGTCGCGTATCAGCCCCGAGTTCTCCATCTCCTCTTCAAAGACCCCGTTTCCCAGGCAGCCGCCTCTGGGGGACTGGGGGTCGGCTTCAGCGTAGGAATGTGGGGGAGGAGGGCACAGTCAGCCCTGGCGAGTTGGATGGTGTGGCTTTCCGCGACGTGGAGAACCATGGGAGCTGGCAGGCGTTGCAGGTACCCCACACATGACACATGCGTGTGTGTGCCTGTTCCACGTGGCTCTGTTTGGCCCTTGGCAGGTGGGACAGTGAGGAAGCAGGCCCGCCAGCACAGAGCTGCAGGTGGTGGAGCCAGCACCTTGACCCTTACGGTCGGCCGCATTCGTCTGACTTTTTAATTAATAGGCGCTGCTCCGTCCCACGCTGCTCCACACCCCGAGTTCCCTGTGGTTTCCGGACCTGGGAGCGCGCCCGCCGCCGCCGTCCACCGGTGCGGGGCCCCTGGGCGAGAGCTGGAAGGAAGAGGCGCGGGGCCATAAAGCCGCCCGGCGGGAAGTCGCTTCCAATCAAGTCGGGCTTTGCTGGCTAATCCTCCCCCTCCGCTGGGGGGCCGGGCCAGGAGCCCTCGGCGGAGGAGCCAGGCCTGGCTCCCACCCCAGAGCCCAGTGAGGCCTGGCTGCCGCATGGAGAGAAGCAAAGCAAGACACAGGCCCCAGGGTTACAGCTGCTGCTCAGGAGAACAGCGATGGGGCGGCGGGAAGAGGGGTGTCACCCACACAGGCCCCCAACTCTCTCCAAGACACCCCCGCTCGCTCCAGGAATCAGAGCTAATGGACCTGAGACATTTGGAATTTTTTTTTATTGTTTTAACGTATTTTTATTAGTTTTAGGGATGAAGGAAGAGAGAGAGAGAAACATTATTGATGAGAGAGAATCGTGGATCGGCTGCCTCCGGCACGCCCCACACTGGGGAGTGAGCCACAACCTGGGCCTGTATCCTGACCGGGAATCAAACTGTGACCTCACGACTCAGAAGTCGACGCTCAGCCACTGAGCCGCGCCGGCCGAGGGGAACTCTTTTTCTTCTGTGTGACCCGGAGCGCTCCATTCCCTTGCCTGCCTGAGCCGCCGCTGCCTCGCGTGTAAAATGGAGATACTCACACCGCCTCACCAGTGCCCAGCACTCCATAAATGCAGGTCCCTGGTCTTCACAGTCCAGGGCCCCAGACAGCCCTGGGGACTTGGCCAGCAGGTGCTCCTTGCTCCCTGATAAGTGAGTTCCGTTTATAGACCGGGAGACGCCCGCAATCGGCCGAGCAGGGAGCCGGTGTGCCTAAGGGAGTGCGCAGGCCGCTGTCTATCTGTCCAGGGTCGGTCAGCGAGAACGCCAGGTTCCCTTCATAGCCAAGATGACTGGACCCCTCTCCACATTGACGATAGGTGCAGGGGCCCCGCGTTTTTCAGAATGCAGGGTCGTGGGTGGCGGCTGGACCAGCATTGTCTACTAGCTAAGAAGGTGGGCATCATCTGTGTCCCTCAGTGCCGCCCCAGCCCCCCCTCCATGGGGCCCCACTGTGTGCAGACGCTGAGCGAGGTCACCTGGGGAAGAAAAAGCGCCTCAGGGAGCTCAGAGGGTTCGGATGCGGGTTCCAGGGAGTCCCTGAGCAGACTTCCTGCGTTGTCGCTAAGACAGCTTCTCCTAATGCCTTTTCAAGATCTCTCGGTCTAGCCCGCTTTCCTTTTCTTCTCTTCCTTGTATTTTTATTGATGTCAGAGAGGAAAGAAGAGGAAGAGGGTGAGAGAAAGAAACATCAATGATGAAAGGGAATCATTGACCGGCTGCCTCCTGCAAGTCCTACCCTGGGGATCAAGCCCCCAGCCCAGGCCTGTGCCCTGACAGGGAATCAAACCGTGACCTTCTAGTTCATGGGTTGACATTTAACCACTGAGCCACATTGGCCAGGCAGGCCCCCTTTTCTGGTACAGGTCCTTCCATTGTACATAATCCATCTATATATATAAAAGGCTAATATGCTAAGTGTCCTTTCCTCTGTCTGGGTAATGCTGTCACGTAGCAACACCCGGCTTCCTCTCTCTAGCGACTAGCCTCCTTGTAGATTCTTCAGCCCAGGAACATGACTTGCTTTATAGCCAGGTGCAAACATTTTACACTTTAACCAAACGTCTGTGAAGTGTTTTCCCGTGCCTCCACAGAACACCACATTGCACATACACTACAGCCAGAGTCGTGTTAAAGCAAGCAAGCAAGAGTTTTAAAAAGTGTAAAAAGGAGAAACAGAAGGAAATAAGCTCCCCTTAGGATAATTTAATCCTTGTGATTCTTTCTTTCCACTGTCCATTTCATTTTTTTCTGTTAGAGGTAGCTATTAATTAGTTACGTTTTATAAATATTTTCCCCACCGTTGAGGATAATAGCTCAGAAATATTACACCATGCAACAGGGTTGAAATACATAGTAAAACTTAAAATTTCTATGGATTATATGCATGTAGTTTTTAAAAAATAAAATAGCTCGCCCAGTGTGGCTTAGTGGTTGAGCATCGCCTATGAACCAGGAGGTTGAGGTTTGATTCTCCGTCAGGGCACAGGCCCGGGTTGTGGGCTCCATCCCAGTGGGGGGGTAGCCGATGAAGGATTCTCTCTCATTATTGATGTTTCCATCTCTCTCTCCCTCTCCCTCCGTGAAATCAATAAAGATATGATTTAAACATTTTAAACGAAGTGTGTAGACCAGCTGATGATAAAAGCAGTCGGCTTCACCCCAGCGCTCCCCACCCTCAGGCCTGCTTCCACGGGGAGCCCAGCGGGGCTTTAGACTGGAAGATGGGGTCCTTCCCCTGCAGAAGCTGTCGCTGGGAGAGGGAGAAGCGACACAGGAAGTGAAGAGCGCCCCCCAGTGGCAGGTGGTGTCACGCCGGCAGGGACCTGGATTGGACTAAGAACAGTTTCCGACCCAGTTCGCTGGCAGTCTGCGCGTTGCTGTGCTGGCTGGCGTCCAGGCCTGGGGAGGTCACGGGTCAGGTGAGGGCTTTGGGGCCCTGCCTGGGATGACACCTGGCTCTGCCACCTACCAGGTGGGTCACCTGACTTGTTCCTGCCTTGGTTGGTGCATCTGTAAAATGGGAACAGGACCGTTACCGGGAAGCTCTCCCTGTTGTTTTTTAACATGGAAGGATGTATTTACACTTCGTATTTCCTCTTTCCCTACATGTGACAGTTTGTATCCTACTGAGAATTTATTTAGCTACGTTTTCAAAACGTTCAAAATACAATTTATTTTTTATTTTATTTTTAAAATATTTTTTATTGATTTTTTTTACAGGAAGGAAGGGAGAGGGATAGAGAGTTAGAACCATCGATGAGAGAGAAACATCGATCAGCTGCCTCCTGCACGCCCCCTTCTGGGGATGTGCCCACAATCAAGGTACAAACCCTTGACCGAAACGGAACCTGGGAACCTTCAGTCTGAAGGCCGACGCTCTATCCACTGAGTCAAACCGGTTAGGGCCAATTCACTTTAAAAAAACAACAACAAACCAGTTTGTTTGAATCAGGACTAAATTAAACAAACCTTTGCAATCGGTAGGTGTCTCGAAGCCTTTCCTAAAATACAGGTTCTCTCCGTTTCTTCTTTCCCTGGCAGTTGGCTTGTTGAAGAAGTTGGTGAGGATTGCTTTTCATTGTAACGGCAGGAACAGTGAAGCTACTGCATGGCGCTCACGTTAGGAAAAGTCCAGGGGTCCCCTGAACCCGCAGAACAGGGTGTGGCAGGGCCGAAACCTGTCGTCCCTGCCGCCTACCTGTTGGTCCTTGTCAGCCCCCGGGAACTTTCCCCTCTTCCACAAGCCAAGCTTGGAGGTCGGGGGAGCCTGTGCTTGGATATGTGCTGAGCCCCTCGTCCCAGGAGGCGCTTGGGCAGACGCTGCCTCGATGGCTGTGTTGGAGGGGAGCCCCCCTCGGTGTGCAATGACCGCTGCCGTCAGGAAACGGGTCGCCACGTACGCTGACGGCAGGATAATTCTGGCTTCCTCTTGTGGCTGAGGAATTGGGGGCGATGACTGTCCTTGAACAACACTTGATCTGCTGGGAAATTTTACCTCCCAAAAGCCTTGTTTGATGATTTTTTTTAAAAAACCTGTTTCCATTTAAATTGTACAAAAGAAGAATACATATCAAGTGTGATTCTTTGGAGTGATTTTTCCTGCCCATGAACCCCTTGGGTTCTCCAGACAAAAGGGGTGTTCATTTGGGGATGCGGAGAGACACAGGGGTGGGTGATATGACCTAAGTTATAGGGAAAGTTCCAGTTGCTGAGGGAGGAAAGCAAAGGCAGGAACTACTGCAAAGTCTGATTCCAAATTGGACTTTTCTTACTGGTTTTGGTGGCGGGAGGAGAAAACCCGAGTGGACTTCTCGGACTGGCAAGACGAACCCCTCGTTTTTCTGCTGTGCCTGTTTCCCACCCTTCCCTCTGTCCCCTCCATCCATCTCTGCCCTTCAGTTTTCTCATGACAGTGAATGTCATGCAAACACACTCGCTCCTGGAGCCTGAACCCGGACATTCACAGTGGGGCTGAGCCTGGTACAGCCACCTGTAAGCTCTAGAAAGGCTGCGTATATCCACCCGCGGCCCACCGCCTGCTCTTATGAATAAAGTTTTATTGGAACACAGTCATACCCTTTATGTATTGCCTCTCTGCTTCCGGCCGTCTGCAGAGGTGACCCGTGGTCGGAGGCCTTGTGGCCCACAGGGTCTAAAACATCTGCTGCCTGACCCATGGCAGGAAAACGTGGCCACCTCCCGGCCTGGCGCCGTGGTTCCCCGTGCCAGCTCAGGGTCAGAATCACTGGGGAGCCCTAACATAACCAGAGGCTGGCCCGCCCTGGTCCAGACCCCCTTCGTCCGGGGTGGACCAGGCCGATGCGTTCACGTTTCTCCAGGTGACGGCCAGGTGCAGCCAGGCTGAGCATCACCGGTCTCGTCTCGGTGGGTTTTTTTAAGATCACAGAACTGCAATTTGCCATTCGAAGAGTTCCCCCTCCCCGGGACAATGATCTGACCTTGGCCTCAAGGTCAGAGTGCAGCCCTAGGGGCTGAGCCACTGTGCTCTGGCATCAGGGAGACCTTGTCATGATGAATCTCTCCAGGGACCCTAAGGACTCATTCCCTGAAGAGGGCTGAAGGTGAGCCCGTTACGGCGAGAGGAGCGTGTGTGTGTGTCTGTGTGTGTGTGTGTGTGCGCGCGCGCGCGTGTGTGTGTGCATGAGTGTGTACATTTGGATGATTTACCTAAGTAATAACAAACGTGTCTCGCAGCGGCCCCAGGGGTGTGTGTGTGCGGTGCTCACTCGTGTGTGCTGTCTTGGCAAAGCTCGGTCCCCGGGCCCCGGCTCCAGCACCCCCCTTCTCTCCTGTTCATTAGCATGAAATGTGGCGACGGGTCAGGCTCCAGGCTCCGGGAGATGTGACACCTCTTGCCTTTCCCCCCCACAGTCTCCAGTCGCGCCTCTCGCTCGCTCTGGAGAGTTGAAACGCGGGTGTCACTTTTTGTTGGCGGGCGGCGCTGTAAATGGGAATTTCACAGTTTGCTTGATCCCTTGCAGATATTAACCACCTTGCAGGTATGAACCACGTGGCCTTCACGTCTTCGCTCCCAGGAGCTTCCCAGGGCCTCCTGCTGCGCGGGCCCCTCCCCACCCCCCGCTCCCCGCTGCCATCCCTTGCGGACTGCTCTCTGGAACACATCCCGGGGCCTGTTAGCCAGAGTGACCGCCTCATCCCCGGTTGCCTGGGACCGGACATCCTGGGCCAGTTGTGCCAGTGGTTCACACAGTGGATCGGCCTTTGCGTG
This sequence comes from Lasiurus cinereus, assembly GCA_011751065.1. Classification (NCBI taxonomy): domain Eukaryota; kingdom Metazoa; phylum Chordata; class Mammalia; order Chiroptera; family Vespertilionidae; genus Lasiurus; species Lasiurus cinereus. The sequence goes on from JAAGEH010001366.1 coordinate 13,499, forward strand.
TACACAGAAACGTTGGCATTCAAAGGGTGAGGGTGGGTGTTTTTAAGAGAGATGGTCTTGAAAATGCAAACCAAGGCCTTTTGTATAAACTGAGTTTTTTTTTTAATATGTTTTATTGATTTTTTACAGAGAGGAAGGGAGAGAGATAGAAAGTCAGAAACATCGATGAGAGAGAGACATCGATCAGCTGCCTCCTGCACACCCCACAGTGGAGATGTGCTCACAAGCAAGGTACATGTCCCCGACCGGAATCGAACCTGGGACCTTTCAGTCCGCAAGCTGACGCTCTATCCATTGAGCCACACCAGTCTCGGCTAAAGTGAGTGTTTTTAATACCATTTAAAAAAAAATAGCTGAACACCAAGAGGTTGGGCTAATGCTTCTGTTTTGGGTTTTTAGAAATACGTTTTTATTGATTTCAGAGAGGCAGGGAGAGGGAGAGAGAGAAACATCAATAATGAGAGAGAACCATGGATCGGCCACCTCCTGCACACCCGACACTGGGGACCGAGCCCACAACCCAGGCCTGTGCCCTGAATGGGAATCAAACCGTGACCTCCTGGTTCGTAGGTCGGTGCCCACCCACTGAGCCCCGGGGCCGGACTGGTTTGTTGCTCCTTGTCCGGCTTGTAAGCTCTGTGGTCAGGGGCAGCCCCGGGGCAGCCTGCACCCTGCAGGGAGCCGTCCTGCACTGGCAGATTCTTCAGGAAGGTTCTTCGGGAAGGTCGGCTTTGCAGGGGCTCAGCCTTCCCGTCGTGGTGCCGGGGAGAGGGCCTCGGCTCACCGTGACTGTGTTGGATTCTTGTCCGAGTTTTTCCCCCGAACGCGGGGGCCCGTGCCTTCCTCTCTGAGATGTTTTTCGTCATTCCTGCCCGTCGAGGTGGCCGCGAGGACTAACCGCAGACGGCCCGTGAGCCTCCCTGCCTGGAAGGGGCTTCAGAAACGCTGCCTCCTCCCTCTCCCCTCCCTCGCAGGGGCGTTAGGAGCCAGGCGGGCAGCTGCTATAGCAACAGCTCCAGTGACGGCGGCAAAGACGCGTTTCTCACTCACCCAGCGGCCCGACCCTGGCATCCCTCATGGGGCATCCCTACGGGCAAGCCTTGTCCGAGGAGTGTCCCGGGAGCCGGGCCTCCTTCCTCGTGGGGACTCTGTCTCCTCCGCCTTCTCCCTGCCCGGTGCAGTGGCACCCAGCACGCAGGGTTGCTGGCCCTGTCTGCACGCGGTGTGCCTCCCGCCTGCCCGTCCGCATGGGCACCCCGAGGGAGGCGGGGAGGTGCGGTTTGGCTGAGTGCCCTGGAGCGAGAGGGAGCCAGGTTTGGGGCTGTGTGGGGGTCTCTGTCACGGGTGGCGGGGCTGCCTCACTCAGTGGCTGTGCAGACCCCACGGACCCCTCTTGCCCTGGGTGAGCCCGCTCCCCACTCCCAAAGCGGGTTCCTGCAAGGAAATGTGGTTAGGAGGGCCCAGGAAAGGGTCTGGCTTCCAACGAGCTCAGTGTAGGCAGAGACACCAGGGCCTTTATCGCAGGACTTGTCAGAGCCTTTGCTCTCCTGCCATACACGTCCTCGGCGGGGAACGGGGGTCTTTCCAGACACCCGGCTCCTCTTGGGAGAGGGTTCGAGCGCGGGTCCTCGCTGCACGCGGTTCGGAAAGCACTGCTTTCTAAGTTCCTCGGGTTTCTGTCGAGAGACCGGAATGTTTTATACCAGAAAACACTGGTATAAAAAATCACCAACATTTGCGGTCCCCGACAGAAAGTTTGGTGCCCAGGGATGGGTGTCAGGGGCACATGAGTGAGACTTCTGGTGTATGAAGAGAGCGTTTTTCTCTCTCTCTCCCTCCCTCATTCCCTCCCTCCCTCCCCTCTCTCCTTCCCCCTCTCTGGGAGCCTGGGTTCAGTGTTCCCTGGGGTTGAGCATCCTTGCTGTCTGCTGCCTGCAGGAGGTGGGGGGGATGGGGGGGGGTGCTGGCGCGCCTGGGACAGCCAGTGCCAGGGACGCTCCCTCTCCGCTCCAGCTGCTCACATCCAGGCAGTCTGCCCATCTGGGTGGAGGTTAAGGCCCCTCTCCCCAAGCTGGGGTTTTTTACGGCCGGCTGGCGTCGTCCGCCATAAATCAAGGTGGGCGGAGGGTGAGCGCCGAGGTGAGAGTCGCGCTCAGGAAGAAACGAGAGCAGGCTTTTTATTTTGGGTCCGGGCACAGCCCTCCCTGTGTCCAGAGAGCTTAAAACTTAATTTGGTGTGTAATTGGGACTCGCCCCGTGGAGCCCCGGGGTGTGTGTTTTGGAGCAGCAGCTGGAGGCAGGCAGCGCCGTGTGGACGGGCCTTCTAATTGGCGGCCTCTGGGACCGTGAGCGCATTGGATTTAAGTCCCCCGCTAGCATGCGCTCGGCAGTTTTATTTGTCGCCGTCGGGGCGAGGCTTGGGGGTCACCGGTCTGTGCGGGCTCCAGCCGGCTGCTCTCTCTGTGTCCCGAGGCCCAGGGTCCGGGCAGCCCCGGCCCGCACGGGGAACAAAAAGGGGGGAAGGTGCGGAGCGGCCACAGACGGGGGGTGGCTGCCTGCCCGGCCGCCAGGACCCGCACCGCCAGGGCTCGGCACGCTGGTGTGTAGGCCTGGCCTGCCGCTCCGTCTGCGGTCCCAGGGCGGGTTTTACATTTTATTGCCAGAGTCTCGATAAAAGCGACTTGGGTCAGAGCAAACACTGGAGGAGGAAAAACAAAGGAAATTAAATGCAAAACCCACGGCTGGTGCAGACCACATGGAGCCCCGGCTTTAATGCCGCCAGAGCCGACGGGGGAGCGGTCCCCAGGAGTGGGAACCAAAGGCCGCCGGCCCGGGGCTCCTGCCGCCGGGCCCCTCTCCTGTTTGAACAGCAATTGCCGTTTAATTTGTTTCTGAGTTTTATTTCTCACGTGAGCCAGCATGGGGCCGGGTAATGAGGCCGTATTTCGGGGAGGTGTTGAAAGATGGGAAAGGAGCGAAACCGCCGGGCAGGGCCGGGCCGCGTCCAGACGGGGTGGCCTCTGCTCCGAGCCTCCCCGGACCCTGGGAGTCCGCTGGCACCACAGCTGGAGGGGACAGGCAGCTGTCCGTGGGCCCTGGGTGCCCAGGGGTGGGCTGGGGGCAGCCCGGCTGGTGGACTCTGTGCCCCCCGCCGGCGTGTGGCGTGGAAAGGCAGCTGCGAGGCACTTGACCCTCCAAACCTCGGAGTCCCTATAACGACTCCGCCGTCCGGGGCACCGGAGGGTGGTGAGCCGCATCCTGGGCCTCTGCCCGCTAGATGCCAGTAGACGGTCCCTCCGCTGTGATCACCGGAAGCCTCTCCAGCCCCTGCGACGCCCCCTGTTGACAGAGCCCCCCCTGGTGCTGGAAATCCCTGGGCCGACCTGCACAGAGTGTTCCTACGTGGGGTGCTGAGGCCTCAGTCTGCTGAGGGCACCCAGAGGGCCCTGCAGACGTGGGAGGCACATGGGGCCGCGTCCCCCCGGCCCGGGTTCAAATCCCCATCTTCCCATGCGAGGCCGAGTTCCCTAAGCTCTGTGCCTCAGCCTCCCCGTCTGTGAAATGGGTCTGTCTAGACCAGCTTCGGGATGTCAGCAGACGGCAGGGTGACTCCCTGGGTGCTGGGGTGCAGGAAGCATGGCCGCTGCTGTCAGCCCCCGGCCACTGCTTTCGGGCCTTCCCCGCTGGTGCACGGGCGGGCTCCCTAAATCACAGCCCTCCTCCTGCACCTCTGCTTCCCTGGGGGAGGGGAGCGGCCTCCTGGAGCTGGCCCATAGCCTCCATCCCGGTGTCGCTCGGGGTCTGTAGGCACCGAGGGTGGGTACCCTCCGCCTCTCGGTCGCTGGCTTGGAGGAGCGAGAACAGAGCGGTGGGGCCACAAGTCTCCCTCCTCCTGCCCTGGCAGCTCCTGCGGCTGGAGGCAAGTGCCCCCCACGGACCCCCTGGGACACCGATGTCTCCCTGTGGGAACTCGTGCTCGTAGGGAATAATCCTGCCCCATTTCTCAGGATCGGGACCCCCCGGCTGCGGGGGCTCAGTGGCGGCAGCCGCCGCCTGGAGGTGCTGCTGGGCCACAGGAGGACCGGAAGGGACGCTCCTGCCTTGGCAATGCCGCCTGTGATGGTGGCCAGCCGGGGGTCGCGGTCCGCCCCGTCCCCTGGTCTGCGCAGGCCGGTGCCGCTGCCACTGCTCCTGGGACAGGCAGTGTGCCGCTGCTCCGCCCCGGGGGCCTCGGAGCTGGGGCTCTGGTCTCTTCCCAGCGACTCCCCGGCTTCTCAAACTCTGCACCGCCGTCACCCCCACGCTGGTTAAAACGCTTCACCGAAGAGGGAGTGAGTCCGTGGGTCAGGGAGGGATGGGAGGGGGATTAGCCGGTCAGCCGTAATCTGTGGGCAGCTTCGAGGAACATCGACCACTGATCATATGGAAATGGTGCGCAGTAATAGCTCTCTCCAGCCTTAGCTCTGTGTGTGTGTGCGTGCGTGTGTGTGTGTGTGTGTGTGTGTGTGTGTGTGTAGATGTGTACGTGTGCTTTTTCCAGAAGGGTTGGCAGTAAAACGCCAATAGTGGTGATCTCTGCGTCTCATGAGGGTTCAAGGTATTTTAGATACATTTCTATATGCTTTCCTAATGGTTCTAATTGTTTGTAATCAGTATACAGTTTTTATAAACAGACTTAGAGGCCGAGTGCACCAGATTCGTGGGGGTCCCTCAGCCCAGCCTGTGCCCTTTCACAGTCCCAGAGCCCTTGGGGGATGTCCGACTGACGGCTTAGGCCTGCTCTCCGGGGGAGCGGGCAGTCGGAGATCCTTAGCGCAGCCTTGGAGGCGGGAGAGGCTCCCACCGCTGCCCCTGCCCTCACCAGCTGTGAGCAGTGATCGGGGCTCCCCCTGTGGGAGGGCACTGACCACCAGGGCGCAGCTCCCGCGCTGAGCGTCTACCCCCTGGTGGTCAGTGTGCGCCATAGCGACTGGTTGCTCCTGTGAGGTCCATGTGCATATGAGCCTTTTATTATATAGGACACAGCCACCACGCCTTCCCCGTGGACAGGAAGAGAGAAATTTTACGGAGGAAATGTGACATAAGATGTGGGGGTGAGGGGATTGTGGGCGGAGGGAAAGAAGGCCACGCCTTCTGTGGAAATGGAAGTGTTTGCGCTCAAAGCTGTGTCCCTCCCTCTGTGGCTGCCACCTCCCGAGCCTGCCAGCGACCTTCTCTTTTCCCCACTGGCTGTGTTTGGCGAAGCAGGGACCCCACTCACGCCTGGGGACAGTGCTGATGGGTGAACCTGAATGCTGGGCCTCCCTTTCCCTCCCTGTCCGCGGAGTCCTGGGCCTGGGGAGCTCCTCGCCCACCCTGGCCGGCACTGGGCACCCTGGCCAGCCGGGTGGAGCGGGGACGGCCATGTCACAGCACTGTTTCTGCGCTTGCTGCCCAGGCAACCCACACAGGACCCCACCGACCCTGGGCGAGCAGGCCAGACCCTTCCCGGGCATGGTTTCCTACCCCTTTACAACGCGGCTGGTGGAAAAAGGGGCCGTTGGGTTTATGGAAACTATATAAGTTTATGGAGTCTTGGCAGGCCAGAGGTAGCAAAGGCCTGCGGCGGGGGGTGGGGCCTTGGCGGTGGAGAAAGCCATGAAAGAGCAGCGGACCTCAGTGTGGGTCACCAGACACCAGAGCCTGCGGCTGGCATGTGCCCTGGAGCATGGGGGCAGGGACCACGGAGGTGCCCCAATCGGTCTGTGTGAGCCGGCTCAGTCACCTTCCTGCTGTGGAGGGAAGGCTGAGGCAAAGTCTTTTGAAAGCAATGAACTTGCCAGGGCCCACCACATGGATGGCCCTCATGTGGATGCTCTAAATTCACGCACTCTCTCTGCTGTGTATTGAGTCATGTGACCCAATTTCAGGTCCAAAAAATATGGTCTCTGCACCCAGTTTCTGTTTGGGACTCGTCTGTTAGTTGTGGTTTAGTCTTTTTTTTTTTTTTTAGTGTTTTTTTATTGACTTTTTTAGAGAGAGAGGGATAGAGAGACGCATCAACGAGAAAGAAAGATCATTGATAGGCTGCCTACTGCACACCCCCAAAGCAATGGTCGGCAAACTCCTTAGTCAGCAGAGCCAAATATCAACAGGACAACGATGGAAATTTCTTTGGAGAGCCAAATTTTTTAAACTGAAACTTCTTCTAATGCCACTTCTTCAAAATAGACTCGCCCGGGCCGTGGTATTTTGTGGAAGAGCCACACTCCAGGGGCCAAAGAGCCGCATGTGGCTCTCGAGCCGCGGTTTGCCAACTATTGCCCCACAGGGGATGGGGCCCGTAACTCAGGCATGTGCCCTGGCTGGCAATTGAACTGGTGGCCTTTTAGTTCCTGGGTCAGTGCTCAAACCGCTGAGCCACACCGGCCAGCTGTGGTTTAGCCTTACGGTTCCCTCATAACTTCAGTCACCGCCTTGCACTCCTGTGGGCCAGCTATGCTGTCCGCGCTGAACGGTCTGTGCTCAGATTTGCCCACTGGCCATGGCTGGAAGGGAAGGAAAGCCTCCGGAGCGTGGCTCTGGGTCAGGGCAGCGTGAGAAACAGGTCCTTGTCTTGGGGAGCCCCTACGTGTCCCACCTGTACCTGTGGGAGCCTCTCGTTCCTGGAGGAGGACAGCCTGGGTCTGAAACCTCGCCCCGACCTGGAAACTTCTAATTCATTTCTCCTTCCACGTGTGCTCCGTGCTGTCCATGTTTTCTCTCCTACTTGGCTGTGAATTCTTGAAGTGCTGATTCTGTGAATACTTAATTCTTTATCTGATTTTGCCTGTAGGGTCTGACATAATTCCTGGCATGTAATAATCATTAAATAAGTATCAGTTGGAAGAATGGGTGGGTGGGTGGGTGGGTGGATGGATGGATGGATGGATGGAAAGATGGATGGATGGATGAATGGGTGGGTGGGTGGATGGATGGATGGATGGATGGATACATGGTTGGTTAGAAGGATGGATGGATGGATGGAAAGATGGATGGATGGATGGATGG
>JAAGEH010001367.1:0-36752 GCA_011751065.1 Lasiurus cinereus
GTGCTTTCCCGGGGAAGCCCCATTTCCACCCGCGGGGGATTGGCTGGGGCGGAGGGCGCACAGCGGCGCGGGCTGTAAGGACCCCGGGGCCCTGGAGCCCCAGGTTCCGAACCGTCTGGGGTCCTGAGCACCACCTGGTGCCGCTCGGGACAGGCGGCCGCTGTGTGGTGTCCCCAGGCTTTTGTCCACACGCGGGGTTCCTCACCCCACAGCCAGGGCTGGATCCCCATCTGGATTGTCAGCCTCCTTCCTGGGTGCACAGGGTTTGGGTTTGTCTCCGGCTACCTGCTCAGGTTAACCGAGGGTGGAGGGGCTGAAAACCCGGCCAGCCGGAGCCTGCTGTCCGCGCAGGGCGCCTGGCGGCCAGTGGAGCGCACCCATATGGGTGTAGGCACCCCTCCTCCGTATGAGTGTGGATCCCGTGGGTCCTGGATTTCCTGTGAGCCCTGGAGTTTAGGCAGAAACACCAGGGTTCAAAGGGTGTGTGGTCCACCGGTCCTGTGCCTCAGTTTCCCCACTTGTAAAAGGAGATAATATCTGTGGCCTCTTCTCAGAGTGGCTGCGAGTCAGTGACCCTGTGCCCCCTGAGGTGCCCAGCACAGGAGTGTCCATTCTCTTATTATTTTAAACATCTTGTTGTTGTAGTTTTATTATTATTTTAAAAGGATCTTATTGTCTCATTATATTTGTTATTACTTTATTGTTATTTATTATTAGCTTATGTTATCTCATCTGAGGCCCTACTGGTCTCTACATATATTGGTATTTACTGGAATGAGAGATAATACCTCTTCCAAGAGGCCTTCACCTCAAAAGTGGGTATTTACCTGCCAGGTGTGTTACTCTGACCTGCACAGAGTGCCCCTCACCTCTGTGTTTTGGGGTGTGTGGCCACTGCTGGGGGGCCCCAGCTGGCCCCACCCAATCTGAGTCATCTTTACCCTGAGCCCTCTTGGTTTCCTGGTAAGAAGGTAGGTTCCTGTTTTGCCCCTCCCTAAGGGAGGAGAAAGGTCAGAGGAGGTGATTTTTGCCCAGGGCAACAGTGTCAGAATTCCCCATTTCAGGGAGCAGAATTGGGGGCAATGGGTCTACCCTCTCAAACCCAACCTGACTTAGCAGCTGTTCACTATTGGGCCTGTCCACTGTGCACACATTTCCTGAGGACTGCTGGTCCAGCAAGCTGCAGGTGCCCTCTCTGGATCCTCAGTTTCCCCATCTGTAGAGTGGTCTTTTTGGGTGGCACAGAGGGAGCAGATGAATAGCTATTGAGCACCGGTGTTGGGAACACAGCAGCGACCAAAACAACCTCGTCCTGTGCCCTCTTTGCACAGGTCTAGCAAGGAAGGTGAGGATTAAGGAGTAAACACATACATGGACCAGGAGATCTTGGATGCCAACTGGTGAAGCATGCAAACAGGGCTGATTGGGCTAGTGAGGGTTGGGCTGTTTCTGGGGAGGTGACATTTGAGCAGAGGCCAGAAAGACTTGAGAAAGGGTGCTTCAGGCATAGGGCTCAGCACATGCAAAGATTCTGAGGTGGGTTGTTTCTGGCTGGTTTGGGGTACATGGGTGGAATCCTTGTGGCTGGAGCAGAGGAAGCCCCAGAGGAGAGATGGGGTTGGGCATTGATGTTTTGCCATGTAAAGATAATTTCATATAAAGTTTACACTGTAGTCAACACCCCTCCCCCCAGCCTTTATAACATATATGAATTACTGGGAAAGTGTGCCCTGCCCCCTTTATGCCTTGTCCTCTCTGGGTCTTGAGTGGGGGGACCCAGGCCCTCCGTACCCTCGTGTTTCTTATCTCCTGCTGGAATCTGGGTGAAGTTAGGAGGCTTGAATTGATGGTGGACTCATTTTACAGTGCTCAGTTCAGTACTTGAGGCCCATAAGAGGGTAGTAAGCTTCCTAAATGCCTGGGAATAAGATAGACAGGGTCTCCAACACCAGGTCAAGGAAGAGCTGGGCCTTTCTCTGACAGTGCTAGGGAGCCACGGGTGGTGGTGGAACAGGGGAGGGACCTGTTGGGTCTTAGGTAGGTGGGCTTTCATCTGAGGTACCCACCACGGATCTCCGTGAACTCACGAGTGAAGCAAGAGGCTTCCTTTTGTTGTATGTGGGAGTTCTGTTCTGACTCAGGTTCAAATCTTAGTTCTGCCCTTACTCTGGAGGTGCCAGGAAGCCCTTTTTCTCAAAGAGCAGCCCATGCCACAAGGGCTGGAGCTCTCTCACTGCGTCCTGCCCTGCTCTGCTGTCTGATAGCTCCCCAGGATGTGGCTTCTGTTATCTGTCCTACCAGGCTACCATCCTGGACTCTGTCCAGTTCCTGGAGTGGAGATCTAGGCACTGGAGCCCCAGGGAGGCCACGGGTGAATCTGGAGGTTGGGGTGGGCATACTTGAGCCTCAGGAGTCAATTCTCAGGTTGGAGCCTGTGCTGACTTGATATGTGAATGTCACCCTAGGGATGTTGCTATGATCAATGGTGTGGCTGAGGGGGTGAGCTCCCATTCACAGGAGGAAACCAAGCATATGGGGGCTGGGATGCCAGGGGAGGGTGCCTATCCCAGCCCCTCTTGGTTTTGAGTGTCCTCTCCCAGACTCACAGGCAACCACAGGGATTTTCTGGGACCTCTGATCCAGCAGTTCTTTTGTGTGTGTGTGTGTGTGTGTGTGTGTGTGTGTGTGTGTGTGTGTGTTTGAGCACCTACTGTGTGCCAGGTATAGCTGTGAGTGCCCCAGGAGAGGTTATGATCTATTGGGAGAGGTGAGAAGTCATCAGTGAAGTAGAATGTATGGTAATCCAAAAACCAAAGCAATCAGGTATTACATGGAAGAGGTTGCAGTCTTACTGAGGAAGTTTCAACAGAAGCCAAAAGGAAGTGAGCCAGCAAACCATTCGGAGTCTAGGGGATTGTGTACCAGGTAGAGGACACAGCCAGCGCAAAGGCCCAGAGGTGGGACTGGGAGATGACAGGAGTGAATGAGGGAAGGTACATGGGGAGGGGGGTCCTGGCACCCCAGACATTCAAGAGCCAGAATCCACTATTGCCCTGCACCATGAGGGTTTCTGAGCCTAGCAAGGACCATCCACACTCTGTGTGAGTCCTGTGGGGACCCTCCTGTGGTTTGGTGTTGTCAGGGACTGTCCAGAAAGCCTCAGCAATTTCTTGCCTTGAGGTTTCTATCCAAGAGCCCCCTGCTGCTCCTCTGCACTTGGCCATCTGGTCCCTAGCAGGAGGCTTGGTGGCCCTGCTAATCCATCTCCACAGTTAATGCCATTTGCTCTGAGGAGGGCAGATTAGCTGAGGGGGACACTCCAGCCCCCTCCCTGGTCCTGGTCCCTGGGCACATTGGGGAAGCTGGGCTCAGGTGAATCAAATCTTTGAGAAACTCCCAGAGGATGGTGGTGTTCAAATCCATACACTCTGGGCCTCGTCAGCTTACAGCTAAAATCTGGAAACCTGGGGGGAGGGGAGCAGCTTTTCTCAGCCACCCACCTGATGTGTGAATTCAGGCAAGTGTCTTCTCGGAGCTTCCGTTTACTAATCGGTCATCACGATCATGCCTGCATTTCGGGTGATGTGACGATGAAACAAAATTAAATGGTAAGGGTCCAGGGCTACATACATGGCAAGGGGTGAGCTGCCGTTGCTGAGGGAAACCAAGCAGGTGAGGACTATGGTAGAATGGCAGTAGTAGGGTTCTGCCTGGGCGTCCTGGCCTGTCTTGGCCCTGAGGACGGCTCCCCGCCCCAAACCCTGGCCCACAGGCACCTTTCGGGATGCCTGCCCGCTCTAGCTGGCTCCCAAGTGAAGAGGTTCTCGGCCTCCAAGCGGAAGCAGCACTTCATCAACCAGGCCGTGCGGAACTCAGACCTTGTGCCCAAGGCCAAAGGGCGGAAGAGCCTCCAGCGCCTAGAGAACAGTGAGCAGGGGTCAGGGGTACCTCCTGGGGGTTCCTAGGTCTCAGATGAGAATGGTATGCATGTTGGAATTATCTGCTGCCCTTACCATGAGCCTGGCCCTGAGCTGGGGCAATCCTGGGGCTGGGCCAGAGGGAACTTGAGGCATTGGAGCCGGGGCTTTAAAGGGTGTGTAGGAGTTCAACAAGGCAGGAAGAAGTAGGAGGAGTTCCGGAGGCTGGATGGTTTCTGTACCTTCTGGGAGAGACAGTTGGAATGTGGAGGCGGGGAGGCTGGTACAATCCAGAGAATAAAAGCTATAAATATAGAGAAGTTAGAGTGTCAGCCCGAGTACTGAAGGGTCTTGGGTTTGATTCCCGGTCAAGGGCACCTACCTGGGTTGCAGGTTCAATTCCTGACCCTAGTCAGGGTATATGTGGAAAGCAACCAATAGATGTGTCTCTCTCACATTGACATTTCTCTCTCTCTCCTTCCCTCCCTCCCATTCTCTAAAAACCAATGGGAAAAATATCCCCATGAGAATTAACAAAAAATGTAAATATAGAGAGAGGGAGGAAGCCTGGAGGACCCCAAATGCCACACCCCAGCTCAGAGACCATCTGTTTCCACCTAGCTCAATACCTCCTGACCCTGCTGGAGACAGACGGGGACAAACTTGGACCGGAGGATGGGGACCTGGCACCCCCCGCAGCACCTGGCATCTTTGCGGAGGCCTGCAGCAATGAGACCTATGTAGAGGTGGGGTTCCCTACGCTCTCGCTCACTCCCTCTGCTCCAGCCACACTGTGTTTCTGTTCTGGATCCTACCACCAGGCACTGCCTGTGCCAGTGCCTCCACCAGGAGTCCCCATCTACCTCTGGTCCCTTGATGAATGCCCCCCTTCAATCTCCCTCTGGGTTCTTCAGACCAGGCTAGAACCCCCCACCCCACCCCAGAACCTCCTAGCACCCATGACTCATCTGCTCATCCATATAGATACCTCTCCCCAGACAAGCAGGTCTTCAGGTGTCCCATGACCTCCTGGCGGGTCCAGTGGGCAAAGGTGTCCACAGGGAGTATCTCTATATACTTTGTGGCCCGCTGTGTGCATTGGGCAGATGGGGAAACTGATGCCCAGAGATGCACCCTCATTAGCCCAGTGCCTGCCTGCCTCTGTTCCAGGTCTGGAATGACTTCATGAACCGCTCTGGGGAGGAGCAGGAGCGGGTCCTCCAATACCTGGAGGATGAGGGCAAGAGCAAGGCCCGGAGAAGGGGACCTAGCCGGGGGGTGGACCGGAGGAAAGGTGCGGCCTGCATGGGGGGTGGGGAGTCCAGACTTGTGGATAGGGGCCTGGCCTAGTGTGTGGGTGGGACTAGGGACAGGTGGGGAGGAGCCCAGTGGGGCGGCAGGCAGTTTGCTTCAGCTGCTGCCCAAAGCCTTGGACTTTTACAGAGGATCCAGCGTACACCCCCCGAGAGTGCTTCCAGCGCATCAGCCGGCGTCTGCGAGCCGTCCTCAAGAGGAGCCGCATCCCCATGGTGAGAATCAGGCTGGGCCCATCTTTCCCCACCTGCCTGTCTCACCTTTCCAATTGGGGGTGGCATGAGGGCCCCAGTTACATAGTGCACGTACTGCAGTGGAAACAGGGTGGGATACACACCAGTATGATCAGAATGCAGGGCCCAGGGCTGGTCAAGGGTGGAAGGATCAGGGGCAATGAAATGAAAGTGGGCACCGCAGGATGTGTAGGAGTTCACCGGGCTGAAGGTGCCAGCATTCAAAGATATGAAGATTTCTAAGTGCCTGGAATTCTTGAGACTCGTTAAGTAGCCTCATGTTGCCAGTCAGAGGCCACATTTGAACCCAAGGCTTTGAGCTCTAGAGACTGTCCTGGGCGTGGGGGTGCTTGGATAGCGTGGACAAGATCTCAATGTCAGCCTGACCCTGGGCCTATATCTCCTGCAGGAAACGCTGGAGACCTGGGAGGAGCGGCTGCTGAGGTTTTTCTCAGTGTCTCCCCAAGCCGTGTACACGGCCATGCTGGACAACAGGTGACTAGTGGGGGCAGGTGCAGCAAGCTCCCTCCATTGTGTGCCTTGACCCCAGCCTGTGGCCACTCACCACCCATTCCTCCACAGCTTTGAGAGGCTCCTACTCCATGCTGTCTGCCAGTACATGGACCTCATCTCAGCCAGTAAGTGCCTGGCAGCTCTGGGACCCTCCCAGGGAATCAATTCTGCCCACCGAAACCGAGGCTACCCGGGATCTGTTTATTCGGTGGGAGGCTTCTGGGTGTGTGTGTGTGCGGGGGGAGGGGGCGAGGAGACAGCCTGAACAAAGCAGTGGTAGTGGAACTCGGCATTAATTAAGAGTACCTGTGGTCCTGGCCTCACACAGGGCGATGCTGTGGACACAGACCTCACCTTCATCCACATCTTCAGAGCCAGAGGGAGAGAGGGGCCTATGTGAGGGTGATGAAGCTGAGCCTCGGGGGGACCCCAGTGTCTACAGGGTCCTCATTTAGCCATATTCCCCTCTGCTGTGCCACACATGCCTTCTGGCAAGTGCCCCTTCTTGGGGCCTGTGTCCTCAGTTACAAAGGGTGGTTTTGGGACACAGCTCTCTAGGGAGGGTGCTTGTAAGCCTTTGCTGCCTGTCTAGCTGTTTCCTGCCCAGAGTTGCTTAGGAGACAGTTCCTATGGCAACCGAAGATGTTTCATCCACATGCTTGTCTTTGTTCTCATAGATCAGGATGGATGGGGGGCTTGGCTGGGGAGGAGGCTTTTCTGCTGGGGTCCAGCTGTTGCCTGAACACAGCAGAGGAGGGGCCTTGGTAAGATGGGGAGCAGGAGAGAGGCAGAAGTCTCCAGGGGGGACTGAGCTTGAAAGTCACCGCTAGGGCAGGGATGGAAGCAGGCGAACTGGGAGGAAGCAGGCCATTTGTTCCAGGCTGTGAGTGTGCCCTTGGCCTCCGGCCTGCATATCTCAGTGCATCAGTCTGAACGTGGATAAGGAACAGGAAGGATGAAACGGGTTGCAGATGGAAGTTCTCATGGATTTAGAGCTGCTATTGTAGCCTGTCACCGTCAGCCAGACCCCAAGTGCCAGCTTGCCATGCCTCCTGCATTCTTTTCATTCTTGCCCTACTTGTCACCTCTTGCAGGTGCCAACCTGGAGGGCAAGAGACAGATGAAGGTCAGCAATCGGCATCTGGACTTCCTGCCCCCCGGGCTGCTCCTGTCTGCTTACCTGGAGCAACGCAGCTGATGCCAGCCTGCCTGCCTCCCCTTGCCTCCCCTTCCCTTCAAGATTTCCTATACCTCCACTAAAATGTTTGTTAATTTTAGAATTTGTCGTGCTGCCCCCTTGGGATGGCACTCTCACCCTAGCCCCATCCCATCCCAGCTCTTCCAGGGAAATGCTGGCAGCTGGTGCTGCCTTAGACTATACTGGACCCATAACTCCCTGCTCTGGTACTCGTATTTGGGTGGAGAGACACTGCAGTCAGCTTTCTCAGCCCAGTTTGAAGCTTACACGAGGAGGGAGAGGCTAGGTTTTTATCACTTTTAATGAATTCTGGATGATGTGTTGTAGATTTTAAAATTTTCCTTTTGGGAAGAAAAACCAAAAACGCCAACTGATAAATTGGGGGCTTTGTTCTAGTCCCTGCTTGACTTCCCTCCCAGTTTTTGGCTAGAATTGGGGGGGTCTCTGGGGTGCTGCCCCTCACCCCAGGAGCATTACGTGTTGTGTGTGTGTGTGTGTGCGTGTTAATATGCATGCTGGTGTCCTGTTACCCAGGACAGCAGCTGTGTCTTAAAGGCTGGTTTTACCCTCTTTGGAATGTATGTTTCCTCCCCCAGGGGCCTTTTGGTGGCTTTTGGGACCCTGCCTGCTCTATAATCCCTCCCTCCATCTTTTCTCTTCTCTTCATACTGGGAGTCTGGGACTTCCAGCCAGAAGCCTCCACCCTCCCACTGCCAACTCCAACTTCCCCTCTCCATGTTCTCTCATCACCAGCACCCACCCATCCCGCCCCCCCAGCCTGACTCTGGTCTATAGCTTTGGGGTGTCACCCTGACCCAGGCCACAGAAGCAGGGCTGGGGGACACCCCTTCACACACTGCCGTATGTGTGGCTAGTTGCGCTTTGGGAAAAATGAATAATTCAATAAATTTCTGGTGCTCTGGTCTCCAGGTGTGGGATTTTCTTTTGGTGCTAGGTGGGAGGCACAGTAGGTGTCCAGGATGTGCATGGGTCCTGATCCCTGAGGGTGGTGGGTCTGGGGGAAGAGCTGAGTTGCTCCTGGAGGGTGAGGCAGGTGGTGGGGAGGCTGCTGGGAGCATCTGGGCGTTGGCTCTGCCATCCTGGCCCTTCCTGGATGTCCAGGCTTAAACCCCAGCTCTGCCACTTCCCAGTTGTATGACCTCCAAAAAGTCACTAGAGTAAGGTTCCTGGGGTAGCCGGCACAAAACACCACACACCAAAATAAAATAACCCACATTGAATTTGAATAAGGGTTTATTGTCTCCCAGTTCTGAAGGCCAGCAGTCCAAACTCAAATGTGTCCCAAGACCTTGCTTCCTCTGAAGGCTCCAGGTAGGGTCCTTCCTACCTGTCCCAACTCCCAGTGGCTCTGGTGTCCCTTCGTTTCACCTCCCTAAAGACGAAGAATCTACATTAATCATGGGGATTTCTGCCCAGGAGGTTAGTCTCTTCTCCCCAATGTATGGAATTATTCAATCATTTTATAGCAATGTGGAGGCATAGGTATTTACTTCTACTTTGGGTTATAATGCAGTATTGCTCAACTCTGTTATAGAAATGATTCCAAGTTTGGCTCCTGTGTCTGTCTCTCTTATGTTATTGATTTCAGAGAGGAAGGGAGAGGGAGAGAGAAAAACATCAATGAGAGAATCATTGATTGGCTGCCTCCTGCATGTCTCCCACTGGGGATGGAGCCTGCAACCTGGAAATTGAGCCCGTAACCCAGGCATGTGCCCTGACTGGGAATTGAACCATGACCTTCTGGTTTCATAGGTTGACACTCAACCACTGAGCCACACTGGTGAGGCTCCTATCTCTCTTTTTCTTTATTGTTGAGAGTATTACATATGTCCCCTTTTTCCCGCATTAACCCCCTACAGTGTCCCCCGCAACCTCCCACCTCAGGCCTTCATTACGCTATTGTGTCCATGGGTTATGCATATAGATTCTTTGGTTAATTACCTCCCACCCACTCCTGTGGGGTTTTTATTTTTTGAGCATGATTCTGACTTTCCGCCATTAACATGATGCTCAGGCTGGGCTGGTGTGTTCCTTTTATTGGGGCAGCACTGTGTTAGAAACCAGTGGACGCTGGGTGCATTGTATTCCATTTTTTAAAAAATATTTTTTAAAATATCTTTTATTGATTTTTCACAGAGAGGAAGGAAGGACAGAGAGTCAGAAACATCGATGAGAGACATCAACCAGCCGCCTCTTGCACGTCCCCTACTGGGGAGGCGCCCGCAACCAGGATACATGCCCTTGACCGGAATCAAACCCGGGATCTTTCAGTCCGCAGACCGAAGCTCTATCCACTGACCCAAACCGGTTTCCGCCATTGTATTCTATTTTAACATACATTTAAATAGTTTTAAAGTTAGACACTAGCCGAAACTGGTTTGGCTCCGTGGACCGAGCGTCGGCCTGTGGACTGAAGGGTCCCAGGTTTGATTCTGGTCAAGGGCATGTGCCTTGGTTGAGGGCACATTCCCGTGCAGGAGGCAGCTGATTGATGTTTCTCTCTCATCGATGTTTCTAGCTGTCTGTCCCTCCCTGTTCCTCTCTGTGGAGAATCAGTAAAATATATTAAAAAAAAATAAAGTTAGCCGAGACCGGTTTGGCTCAGTGGATAGAGCGTCGGCTTGCGGACTGAAAGGTCCCCGGTTGGATTCCGGTTGGGGGCATGTACCTTGCTTGCGGGCACATCTCCACAGTGGGGCGTGCAGGAGGCGGCTGATTGATGTCTCTCTCTCATCGATGTTTCTGACTTTCTATCTCTCTCCCTTCCTCTCTGTAAAAAATCAATAAAATATATATATTTTTTAAAATAATAAAGTTAGACACTAAACAGAAATTCAAATGGCCAGTATGGAGGACGGACAAACGGAAATATCCGAGTAACAAGCTCAGAGGCTCCCATCTTCAAAGGGGACCCACCCCCAGGTTTCCAGAGGACAGGATTGGGTCTCAGGGAGTGGGGCTGTGGGGGTTCTTCTTATCCCTCTGCCCCAGCTCGGTTCCCAAGCTGCCTTCGCCTCCAAACCTTTGTCCAGGCTTTGCCTTCAGCCTGGTGCACCCTTCTCTGCAATCCCAGGAGGTAAGACCTTCAAACTGGTGAGTGCCTAGCAGGAATAGAAGCAGCTTTCTGGAGAAGGAAGTGGGGATGGAGTTTGAATCCAAAAGGGTCCTCAATTGGATAAGTCACCTCACTTTCCCCACCTATGAACAATACAAAGGGAAAGCAAATACAGAATGTAACTTACTAGCTTTGGAAGGAGTTAAGAGATGAGGTCTGAGGTTGGGAGGGCCCTCAATGGAGTAAGGCACTTTCTTAACCAGCCTCAGTTTCCCCACCCACGAATATTAGAAAAGCAAAATACTGAACGCTTCACGAGTTTGTGTGGCATTCTTGTGCTAGGGCCATGCTAATCTTTTCTGTATCGTCCCAATTTAGTATAGTACTGCCGAAGCCAGCATTAGCTAGGGGCCGAACCTAGGGCTATTTACAGGGCACATACTTTCCACTACGGGCAACCCATCTTTATGTGATATTAGTGCAGCACACAATGGGATCGTTATTCTAACAAAACTCAGGTACCGTTTCCCCGAAAGTAAGACATCCCCCGAAAATAAGACCTACTTCCAGTTTAGCATCTCGCTGTAATATAAGGCATCCCCCCATAATAAGCCCCCCTCACCTCCCCCCCCCCAATATAAAGCCCCTGTCTGACTCCAGATTTAAAGAGCCCTCGCACTGCCTGAACAGCTCTGGCTGCAGGCGGCCAATCAGTGAGCTGGTTTGTGATGACATCTACTCCCGGACCCTATACAGGTAATAAATTTCCTTTTTCTGTTGTTCAACAATAAATGTGTACCATATTCTTCTTCATGGAAAAATAAGACACCCCCTGAAACTAAGACCTAGCACATCTTTGGGAGCAAAACTTAATATAAGACACTGTCTTATTTTCGGGGAAACAGGGTAGCTGCAGGGAGTCTAAGCCTCACACACAAACAAGCCCGGAAGTGGGGCGGAGCCAGAGCCGCCGCCGTCCCAGAAACCTCTGCGAAGCGGCCGCGCTGCGCGGGGAACTCGTTGGTCCCAGGGAAGATGGCGGCCCCGGAGCCGGGGAGGTAGGACAAGTGCGGGCTGCGGCCGCAGCCCCTGACTGGCCCGGTGAGCAACAGGCACGGGGTCCCGGGGGCGGCCGGCCTCCGGGCGCCTCCCGGGAGCGTGTCCCGGAGGGGGCGGGGCCTCGAGGGGCGGGGGCGGGGCCTGGGGGTCAGAGGGCGGGCCGGAAAAGCAAAGGGTGCTGGGTAGGCGGCCTGGGCGTGGTCTGGGGTTGTTGCGGGAGCCGGGTCCTCAGCCGGGGAAATCGCAGCGGGGCCCTGGGGGTTTTTCTCTCTGGGGAGGGTCCCGGGCGGATTGGGGGCAGAGTTTAAAGGGTTTTTTTTGGGGGGGCGGGACCTAGTGGTTGCGTGTGGTCCCTGGTTGGTCCTGGAGTTGTAGGGAGAGTTGGAGGCGGAACCTGGAGCGCCCCTTTGGGGGGATGGGGTCTGGAAAGCCGACGGGGTTAGGGGCGCGGCTGGAGGACTTCGGGAACGGACCTAAGGATTGTTGGCGAGCCCCTGCGGTGAAGCCTGTGGGTTCAGGCTGGGCCTGGAAGTTCTACAGGCAAATTGGGGGCGGGGTCTGGAGGGCAAAGATTGGAGGGGGAGGGGGAGGGAGGGCTCTGGGGGCGGGGCCTGAGGAATTCGGACGTGGGGGTTGTGATCGAAAAAAGCGTTTATCATACTAACTTCACGGGGCTTTTGTAATGGTGAAAGGCAATAACCCGTAATCGATGCCAGGCACATAGCACTGAGGAGAAGTTCACCGTTACTGTTATTCTTACAATCCATAAGTCCACACCGAAAACAAACTGCTGACTTCCCTCAACCTGTCTCCCCAACTCTGCCGAAGGCAGCCCCACCGGTGCCCTTCCTATGGACAGACCCAAGGTCTGACCTCTTCTCAGTGTCCACTGCTCTGCTGGACCAGTGCAGTCACCTCTCCCCACCCCCCAGCTGCACCCTCCAGACAGCAGAGGGTCCTGCTGAAAAAGAAATAAATCACTGCCTTCCTGGGACTTGTGTGCTGGACCCTGCACTGTCGCCTCCCACTCTTACTCCAATAACCAGGCCACTTGTTACACACCCCAGGCTCCATCCACCCTCTGGGCCCTTGCACCGGCTGTTCCCTCCACCTGCAACTCTCCCCAGATAGCTGCATGCCTCTGTGCCTTCCCTTGCACCTATGCTCACACGTCTTCTCCCCCGTGAGGCCTCCTTTGCCTTCTGTTTAAAATGCAGCCTTCCCCCCCACACACATGTATGATCCAAGGGCAGGGATTAAGTCCTTTTCATTCATTCCTCATGGTGACCCAGCATTCAGCATGGCATTCGCACGCTGCAGGCACTGGGCTAAGGCAAGCCAATCCTTGTCACTCCTTCAGGTGGTCATTCTTTTCCTCAGGTGACTGTTCTCAGTGTGTGACCTGTGGCAAATGGCACAATGGATCTGGCTTATGTCTGTGAGTGGGAAAAGTGGCCCAAGAGCACCCACTGTCCGTCAGTGCCCCTGGCCTGCGCCTGGTCCTGCCGCAACCTCATCGCTTTCACCACGGACCTTCGGAATGATGACCAGGGTACACCCCTTCACCTCCAGCCGGGCTCCCATTTCCTCTTCTCCCCTCCCCACACATGGTTATACCCCTGGCTCCCATGGTGCCTGGCATGGGTGACTCCATGTCTCTAGCCTGCCTGGTAGCCACCTCCAACCTGTCCAGGCCCTTTCAGTCCTTCCTCATTCACAATTGGGGGGTGGTGAGGGACCCAGCCTCTCAGGTGTGCAAAGGGCAGATGCATTTAACGGATGGCTGCAACCCTAAGTGGGCCTTCTATTTAACTGATGCTTGCTCTCCTCGGTGAACCACCTCCCATTTAACTGGTGGCTGCTTTCCTCAGTGAGCCACCCAATTTAACTGATGGCTCTGTGATGGTGCTCTCCTACATTTGGTGTCAGGGGGACGCTGGGATCACCCCTGCAGGATAGAAGGGGGGAAACGTGAGCATTTTACTCATGCTTGTTGGAGATTTGAGTCTCACTTTCCATACCTTACATATCACTTTTTAAAATATATGTTTTTATTGATTTTGAGGAAGGGAGCAGGAAAGAAATATTGATGTGAGAGCAAAACATTGATCGCTGCCTCCTGCATGCCCTCCACTAAGGATTAAGCTCACAACCCGGGCTGGTGCCCTGGTTGGGAATTGAAACAACATCCTTTTGGTGTATGGGATGATGCCCAACAACTGAGCCACCTTGGCCAGGGCACATGTCACTTGTGACTTTTGAAAGCCTCTAAGGTGCATGCCCACTGCAGTCTTCTTTCCATCATTTGAGTAATGTGCACCTGTTAGAGAAAATTAGAAAAGCATACAAATTTAGGATAAAGAAAACCAACTATTAATCTTCCACGGAAAAGCACACTGTTAGAATTTTGGGGTCGTTCTCTCCCCGTTCTGTTTTCTGGGTCTCTAAAACACGTGGTTGTAGACACACTGGTGGCAAACTCACAGGCCTGCTCTTTTTCCCGAGGGAGCACAAGCCTGGTCCTCATTAGTTCCCAGGCTGTGTATATTGTCAGCAGCATCTCCATGACTTCCCTTTGGGTGAGACTTTTGCTGGGTTCCTCCATGACATCAGAGCCACATCATTGTCACTGAACTGACCATACCCCGTCTCGTCTCTTGCAGATCTGACCCGCTTGATCCATATTCTGGACACGGAGCATCCCTGGGACGTACACTCCATCAGCTCCGAGCACAGCGAGGCCATCACCTGCCTTGAGTGGGACCAGTCAGGTGAGGGTGGGGCTAGTAAGGTCCTATGTGGCTGAAGGAGACCATGGTGATGCTCACACTTAATCCTGAATCCCAGGGAGATGTGTTCTGTATTTCTTTAGTCCTGTCCTCAGAGTCAGAGCTGTTTCTGGAACCTTAGATGTACGGCTTTTCGGCTACTGCTTTTCCTGTTCCTGTGTTCAGAGCCATTTCCGTGTCATGCTTTGTGCCACTCCCCTGCTCCATCTCCCCTGGGCTGGCTTCTCCCAGGTCCTTGAAGTACTTCGGGTAATAGTCCTTGGTGGGGAATTGTGATGCAGGTTTGCTTCACACAGGCTCCCGGCTCCTGTCAGCTGATGCCAATGGACAAATCAAGTGTTGGAGCATGGCGGACCACCTGGCCAACAGCTGGGAGAGCCCTATGGGAAGCCTGGTGGAGGGGGACCCCATCGTGGCCCTGTCTTGGCTGCACAATGGTGTGAAGTTGGCACTGCACGTGGAAAAGGTGGGTGTCTGCCTGAGTAAATGTGGTAGACAAGACCACTTATTTTATCCACCCATCTGTCAACTTGGCTTCTTTTTCCCCACCACCAGCATCTTCTCTTGTTCTTTAAATTTTATTTTTTAAATTTATTTCAGAGAGGAAGGGAGAGGGGAGGAGGAGAGAAAGAAACATCCGTGATGAGAGAGAATCATTGATCAGCTGCTTCCTGAACACCCTCTACTGGGGATTGAGCCTACAACTTGGGCATGTGCCCTTGGCCGCAATCGAACCCAAGACCCTTCAGTCCTGCAGGCTGACACTCTATCCACTGAGCCAAACTGGCTAGGACATCTTCTGGTTTTTTAAACCTGGGGCCTGGCTCATACCTTTTTTCAAGTTGTCAGTTGGCACTTGTGTTTTCAGTGGGCTACCTATTTAACTGATGGCTACTGTCCTTGTGAATCTTCCATTACATTGTACTGAGAACCCAGTCCACACTTTTTTTTTTTTAATATATTTTATTGATTTTTTTACAGAGAGGGAGGGAGAAGGGTAGAGAGAGTTAGAAATATCGATGAGAGAGAGAGAGACATTGATCAGCCGCCTCCTGCACACCCCCTACTGGGGATGTACCCGCCACCAAGGTACATGCCGTTGACTGGAATCGAACCCGGAACCCCTCAGTCTGCAGGCCGATGCTCTATCCACTGAGCCATGCCAGTCAGGCCCAGTCCACACTTTGATTCAGTAGTATTCCAGAATTCCTCTCTCCATGCCCTGGTTCAGCCCAGTGTCATAGTTAACACATTGCAGACCAGTAGTTTTATTGCTGGCTTTACCCAGTGGCCAGATAAGTTTCTATTGAACGAGTATAAAAAACGTTTTACATAAATGTTAAAGGCACGCTTTAAAATTAAATACCCATTGCACTTTGAAGTTATTTATTACATGTTTTTACAAGCTAATATCTTTTTATTTTATTTTATTGATTTTTTTACAGAGAGGAAGGGAGAGGAATAGAGAGTTAGAAACATCATATCATGAGAGAGAGACATTGATCAGCTGCCTCCTGCACACCCACTACTGGGGATGTGCCCGCAACCAAGGTACATGCCCTTGACCGGAATCGAACCTGGGACCTTTCAGTTCACAGGCCAGCGCTCTATCCACTGAGCCAAACTGGTTTCAGTCAAGCTAATATCTTTTTAAAGTGTGATACTTTGTAAAACACTGTTTAATGTGAAGTGAGAATTCTTGTGATCTGTCTATAGTGTGTTAAGACCGAAGCCTTCTAGATCCGTGGTGGGACATGCGGCTCTTTGGCCCCTTGAGTGTGGCTCTTCCACAAAAATGCCATAGCCTATGCGAGTCTATTTTGAAGAAGTGGCGTTAGAAGAAGCTTAAGTTTAAAAAATTTGGCTCTCAAAAGAAATTTCAATTGTACTGTTGGTATTTGGCTCTGTTGACTAATGAGTTTGCCAACCACTGTACTAGATCAAGGAAAACCTGACTTAAAATTCTTTTTAAAAATATATATATTTTATTGATTTTTACAGAGAGGAAGGGAGAGTTAGAAACATCGATGAGAGAGAAACATCGATCAGCTGCCCTCCTGCACCCTTCAGTCCTCAGGCCGACACTCTATCCACTGAGCCAAACCGGTTAGGGCCTGAGTTAAAATTCTGACTTCATGCCTATATGCATCACTTTGCTTATTACCAGATGGGGTTGGTGGTGGATCCTGGTGAGGATTCACTGAGAGAGTGCATGAGAGGAGTCAGCCTGGGGCCTGGCAGGTCAAAGGCCCAGGAACCTGCATTCTGTTTCAGCTCACAGGAGAGAGGTGTACCAGGGCTCTCAGACCTCTTAGAGAAACGCTGTGTAGCCTTTCGGTGATTGAACAGCACAGACAAAGCTCACAAGTGTCATGCTGAGGGAAAGAAACCAGGCCTAAAGGCTGCACACAGGTTCCACTCAGGTAAAATTCTAGAAAAGGCAAAACTAATGACACAACCAGGAGCCAGGGTAGGGGACTGACTGCTAAGGGCCATGAAGGCTCTTTTGAGGGGAATCGATTCTGGTCATGATTTTAGTGGTTTTCCATGACAATATGTTTGTCAAGACCCATGGAATCATATGCTTAAAAAAGAGTGAATTTTGTTGCACATAAATCGTAGTTTAAACCTACTTTGACATAAAATAGCAGCAGCTAGTACTTTTATGGTACCTCCTGAATGCTTAATGCAGGGTCTGCACAGTACAGCCAGAGGGCCACATGCAACCCCACCTGTTTCTGTGAACAGTCCTATTAGCAGCTGCTTCTACAAACTCAGAGAAAGAGCAAGTAGTCCACCAGCAGAGGCCACCTGGCCTGCAAACCTAAAAATTCTGAGTGGCCCCTTTCCAAAGAAGGTTGCTCACTCCTGCCCTTCATGTATTCAGTCATATGACTCTCAGCAGGGCCCTCTGAAGTACAGATGAGGAAACTGAGGGTCAGAGAGGCCCATATGACAATGCTCAAGTGCTGAGGCAGGATTTGAATTCAAGTCACACTTTTGTAGCTTCTACCACCTTGTTCCTCTGTTTCTGTGGGTGTGACTCCCAGAAGGGAGTTGTCAGGTCACAAGAGGCAGACCCTTCACAGCTCAATGGGGCATCTTTCCTCATGCCCTAGGTGGGGCTGGAACCAATACTAAGAACCCTCGCTCACTCCCCTGCAGTCAGGTGCCTCCAGCTTTGGGGAGAAGTTCTCCCGAGTCAAGTTCTCACCGTCGCTCACTCTGTTTGGGGGCAAGCCCATGGAGGGCTGGATTGCAGTGACAGTCAGCGGCCTGGTCACTGTGTCCCTACTGAAGCCCAGCGGGCAGGTGCTGACATCGACGGAGAGCCTGTGCCGACTGCGTGGCCGTGTGGCCCTGGCTGACATTGCCTTTACGGGTGGCGGCAACATTGTGGTGGCCACGGCGGATGGCAGCAGCGCCTCCCCCGTGCAGTTCTACAAGGTATGCGTGAGTGTGGTTAGCGAGAAGTGTCGCATCGACACCGAGATCCTGCCCTCGCTCTTCATGCGCTGCACCACCGACCTCAACCGCAAGGACAAGTTCCCCGCCATCACCCACCTCAAATTCCTGGCGCGAGACATGTCTGAGCAGGTGAGGCCACCTGGGGTGCGGCCACAGTGCCACACATTTCTTATTTCCCGTCCTGGATCGGGAGTCCAACATGGGTCTCATGGGGTTAAACCCAGGTGTAGGCAGGGCTGGCCCTTCCAGAAGCTCCAAGGAAACCCGTTTCCAGCCTTTTCAGCTTCTAGAGGTGCTGTATCCCTGGTTCTTGGCACCTTCCTCCATCTTCACAGCCAGCAGCACAGCCTCTACCATCTCTGACCCTTCTGCCTTTCTCGTGAGGACTCTGATGACACTGAGCTCCTCAGTGACTCCAGAACCTCAGAGTCCTTGACTTAATCCCACCCGCAAAGCCCTTTATCATGTGAGGTGTCATGTCCACAGTCCTGAGACCAGGACAAGAGTATCTTTGAGGCTGTTGTTCAGTTGACCCCACTAAGTCACTATGTTCCCGTCATAACAATGCAGCAGTAAGGCCTAAAGTAGCAGGGAGTGATGTGTGCTGTTCCAGCAGAGTGATGGATAGGTAGGCCTGGATCCGAGTCCACAGCGGCTGTGAGGCCAGGGCCTGTGTGAGCGACTGAGGAGACACGGGCTTCGGGAGGGGAGGTAGCTAGATAAGGCAGGCCAGCGTCTGAGCCTGGGTCAGAGCCAGCCCTCCCATAAGGTGTGGATGCCCAAGGTGCCCGCCCTCCTCCAGTCACCCATCATCCTCCCAGGTGCTCTTGTGCGCTTCCAGCCAGACAAGCAGCATTGTGGAGTGCTGGTCCCTGCGGAAGGAGGGGCTCCCCGTGAACAACATCTTCCAGCAGATCTCTCCTGTGGGTGAGTCTCCTCGCTGGGGCTGGGCATTTGACTTCTAAATTGGGGAAACTTGGGCTCAGAGAAGTGAAGTCCTTACTTGTAGTCACCCAGCAGGCAGAGGGCAAAAAGCCAGGAGCTGAACCAGCTCAGTCGGGGGGTTGGCTGCAGGGAGGCACTTAATTCTAAAAGCCATGGAATCTTGCAGAAACCCTGGTTGAGAGTGAGGAAACTGAGGCTGGAGGGCTTAACTGAGTTTACCAAGAACCAGCCTACAGTCTCACCTCCCTCTCCTCCATCCTTTCACCCATGGGAGACCATGGCACAGGATGGCCCCAAGACTGGCAACCCCTCCTCAGTACAGACCCTGGAACACACTGGCCTGGCCTGGCCTAAAGTCAGTGGGAAGCTTGAAAAACTACTGGTTTTCAACCCCTGATGGCGGAGCTGTGGGCGGTATCCTTGCCCTGAGACACAGATGTAGATGTTTTCCTGGCAAAAGAAAGCTCTGCTTTTTGCTGATTAGTGCTAATGGACTCTGGGGTAGTTGGATGTTGGGGGTGGGTTGCTGCTAAACAAAAGCTGCTAATGAAGCTGTGTCAAGAGGCCCCTTGAGGCTCCATTTGCTGCTCAAGGTGGTTACATAAGCTGTCTATTGTGGCTGCAGAGTAATTAACTTGAAGAGGGCCACATTGCCCTGTCCCTGGACAAGCATCTCAGGGAGCTTTTAGACATGGCTGGTGGCCGCAGAGGGGCCGGCAGGGCTGCATTAGTGCCTCCATGTGCACCAGTGGGGGGTAGGAGGGCAGGAAGGGTTTAAATGCTGGGCACAGTTCCCAGCCCACAAACCCTCCCTGGAAGTCTGCTGTGGTTGTTACCTTGACACTCTAGTGTCTTCCATGCCAGATACTGAAATCCACTCTAACCTCACTGGGCTGCAGTGTTCCCTGAGGGGGCAGCATTTGCCAAAGAGTCCCTTACTGGGTTTATAAACTGTGAGAAGCCACCTGGGGCACAAATCTGGACATAGATGGTGGCAGAGATGAGCCCTTTGACAGTCAGTATCAAACCCCAGCCCAGCCCTGGCCGGTTTGGCTGATGTTTATAGTGTTGGTCCACAGACAGAAGGGTAATGGGTTCCATTCCCGGTCAAGGGCACTTACCTGGGTTGCATGTTCGATCCCCCACCCCAGTTGGTGTGTGTGCTGGAGGCAGCCAATCGATGTATCTCATGTCAATATTTCTGTCTCTTTCTCTTCTCTTTCTCCCCCCTCCTTCCTTCCTTCCACTCTCTCTAAAAATCAATGGAAAAAATAGCTTCAGGTGAGGATTAAAAAAAAAAAGCCAACAACAACAAAAAAACACAGCCCATATTATTCCAGGCTGGGTCACCTGGCTGTGCCCTACTTGGTTCCATGTGCTTGCCATTAGCCTCGGGGCTCAGCTGCTGACCACCAGCTGGGCCCATCCTCCCATGGCACATCCCCACAGCCCAGTCTGCTAACTCAGTGTCCTGGGTACAAGCCCTGTTTGACCCTTTACTTATATCACGTTCAGCAGTGCCCACTGGCCAAGCCCAGATTCACAGAAATCAGTCCGCTTCTTGTTTGGGCAGCGGCTTCATCATCACCCTGAGGTACAGGAAGGGGATGCATCTTATCTTACTGGGATGAGATGGGGTCCTACCTAGGATCTCTTAGATCATAAGATCATAAGGAACAAAACCAAACCTACGCTGGCTGAGTTATGCGGGGAATTTGGGGGTTTGTGTGGCAGCAGGATATGGTGTCCCCCTTCTCAGTGTGTTGGGTCCATCAAGTGGGCACCCACTACCACCAGCTGACAGCTTCCTGAAGGATACCTCCTCCCCGTCCCTAGGAAGTCCCAGAATTGAGTTCTGCTGGCCACCTTGGGTCATATACCCGTCCTGCACCAACCACCTGGCTGGGGCATGATGTACTGGGTGTCCAGGGCTGGGGTAGGGTCTCTGTGGGGGAGCGGCACTGGGATCAGAGAAGGGGACTTGGCCACTGTCAGGGCCCCCCATTGTGGTGTTTGTCTCGTCTTCATTCCATTGCTGTCTTGTGTTCCTGCCCCCTTTTCAGTTGGTGACAAGCAGCCCATGATTCTCAAATGGCGGATCCTGTCAGCCACTAACGACTTGGATCGAGTGTCTGCTGTGGCACTACCCAAGCTGCCCATCTCGCTCACCAACACTGACCTGAAGGTGGCCAGCGACACACAGTTCTACCCTGGCCTTGGTATGGTAGTCTCAGAGCTGCCTCTGGTCTCAAGTCAGTGCCCAGCGAGGAGGTGGTCCCACTTTCAGGATCAGACGAGCTCAGAAGGCTGTGAGGCTGGCTGATGAAAAGCTGCTGCGTTAGCTTTAAAGTGCAGCTAGAAATCAATCAGGCAGAGGTTGGAAACTTGCGGGCAAACTTTCCAGATAAACAGATGAGACGTTGATCCGGGGTTCAGCGCCTGGAGCCTGTGACCATGAGTGAATCAGGCAGGAAGCACTGGGATGGCTAACATTCAGCCCCAACCCTGTTATACATTCATTACAAGCTTTGGGCTTGAGGAGCCCCTGACCTCATTGACCTCTGTTCCTGCTATGAGGCTCTTGGTGTGCTCCGTTCCCCTCCACTTTGTCCCCCTGGGAGTTGTGCGTTGCTCGCATCAGCTAAAACATAGTGCCAGCCGCAAGGGGGCCGGGGATATGCAGCCTGAGCTGGCAATGGCTTGCTCCACTGACTGTCAGAGGCTGGTAGCAAAGGAAGAGCGGGTAACGGCCATGGGGGCAGCCAGCCAGTCAGACATGGGGTAGTGAGCCCTTCGTAGCTTGGGGTTCACCCATCCCCAGAGTAGTTACTTCCCATTGTTCAGAACGGGGCAGCCCCACAGCTGACTGGGCCTGTTCTAGGCCCTTCCTGCCCCTGACCCTGCATGTGCCCGCCCCTAGGGCTGGCCCTGGCCTTCCATGACGGTAGTGTCCACATCGTGCACCGGCTGTCACTGCAGACCATGGCCATCTTCTACAGCTCCACCACTCCGCGCTCCATGGATGAGCCAGCTATCAAGCGCCCTCGGACCACGGGCCCCACCGTCCACTTCAAGGCCATGCAGCTGTCCTGGACCTCCCTGGCCCTCGTGGGCATTGACAACCATGGGAAGGTAAGCACTGTCCAGGTGCTCCAAAGCTGCCCACTTAGTGTGTGTGTGGGAAGCACTCCCTCCCTCTCCTCCTCCTCCTCTTCCTGGCTGTCCTAGAGGAAACGGGCTCCATCTGGTCACTGCCACTTGTTTTGGTGTCTACTTGAATCCTGGTTCATTTCCTCAGCACCTGCATTTAGGGGCCATCTGCCGTCCACAGGCCTGTCTTGCATGAGGTGCACAGCTTTCCTGGGGGAACTATTTTGTGTCTGGAGGTCCCCACCCCCTCTCCCACATGGGATTGTGTCTATCATGTGTTCATTTGTGTCCTAAATGAAGGCTCTAGTAACTCCAAATGTGCCGGTGGGTATAGGGTGGCTTCTTGGGCCATTTTTGGCAAGCACTGCACAGCTCCCTCAAACCCGTTAACACTTCCACACACCAGACTCTGCCTGCCCACACAGCAACAGGACCTTTAGCCCTTGGAGGGACATGGTGCCCAGAGCCTTCGGTGGCCTCACCTGCCCTTCCCTCTCCCACAGCTGAGCATGCTGCGCATCTCGCCCTCCATGGGCCACACGCTGGATGTGAACCTGGCCCTGCGGCACTTGCTTTTCCTGCTGGAGTACTGCATGGTGACCGGCTATGACTGGTGGGACATCCTGCTGCACGTGCAGCCCACCATGGTGCAGAGCCTGGTGGAGCGGCTGCACGAGGAGTACACGCGCCAGAAGGCTGCCCTTCAGCAGGTAGTCTGGGCCCACGTGCCATCACCTGACAGAGGATGCCCCTCCCTTCTTACCTAGTCCTTCGTCTGGAGAGATTTCTGTAGGAAGTCAGAGTCTGTAGGTGACATGTGAACCCCTGGGACCACACCTCTGCTGCCAGTGGGGACTTCCTTCTCAAACAGCTTGGAGTGCACACATGTGGTGCATGCGGAGCTGGGGGTTCCTCATGAGACAGGAACAATAAATAGGCTTAGAGATCAGAAAGGAAGAGAGAACAATGACCAGGAGACATAATTGTGTGCCTGTGAGACCACAGTCACCTCGAGGGGCCCTGAACTCCAGTGCGAGTTCAGCATGGAGGCTGCAGAGGACAGTTCCAGAAGTTGGTAGCTTTCCTCTGTGCCAGCAATGACCAGTAAGACAGTAAAGTGGGGGAAGGTCCCCTTCATCAGAGTAGCCTGATAGGGCATGAGTGGATTATATAGGGTGGATGTGAGGATGCAGCAGAGTTCAGGGCTGATTGCAGTGGAAATAAAATCACTGCTGCCTTTTCCGGCTGCAACAACCTCCCCACGACAATGTGCTGCTCACTAAGAATCCTCCGTCCCTCTCCAGAAGAGGAAAAGAGGAGACACGAGAAGAAGCGCCTGGTGCAGAGTCCAGTTCCTACTTCATGGCTGTGGAATGCCCAGGATGCTGTAAACTCACCGCTGCCTTTAGCCAGGCACCAACGGTAGTTTTGTGTGTTGGTTGCTCCATTGTTCTCTGTCAGCCAACAGGAGGAAAAGCAAGGCTAATAGAAGGATGCTCCTTCAGAAGGAAGCAGACTAAAAATACCTCAAATCAAGATGAGAGGGAAACCATCCCAATAAACGCATTTTGGATTAAAAAAAAACTTATCACTGCTTATTGGCAGTAACCTAAAGCATTTTAATTCTTTCGTGCATTCACCCATCCCATGAGACCAGGTCTCCCCTCGGCATCGCTGACATCTGGGCCAGGTCAGTGGTGGGGGAGCTGTCCTGGGCACAGTGGGATGTTGAGCAGCCCCCACCCACTCAATGCCAGGAACACCCCCAGAGTGACAACTACAGATGTCTCCAGAATAGGCCCTAGTGTCCCCTTGGGGCAGGGCCACTCCCAGGGTGACGCCCTCCCCGTTCTGTGAGATAGGTTCTCTTTTCTGATTCTGCCATAGGGAGGTAAGGCACAAAGACTTGAAGCAGGTTGTCTCAGCTTGCCCCGCCCAGCTACACACTGTGGCAAAGTGACTTCCTCATGCTATACAACCCCCAGGTCCTCTCCACCCGGATCCTGGCCATGAAGGCTTCACTCTGTAAGCTCTCGCCCTGCACCGTGACCCTCGTGTGTGACTACCATGCCAAGCTCTTTCTCATCGCCATCAGCTCCACTCTCAAGTCCCTGCTGCGCCCACACATCCTCAACACTCCCGACAAAAGTCCTGGCGACCGGCTGACCGAGATCTGCGCCAAGATCACAGACGTTGGTGGGTCCTACCCCCACCCAGCAGGCCACCCTGAGAGCTGCTGCACACGCACAGTTGTGTGCGGGAATGTCCTAAATCCCACCCACACACTGTCCACTGGGAGCTGACTGTGCCAAGCATGGGTGTGGTAACTGAAGGGAGTGGAGGACTTGGCCCTCAGGGCTGGCCTGCAGCTGGGGACAGATGTTCACCAGCAGGGAACCAAAGATGAGTCATGCTGGGGAGGAGCTGCAAGGGGCCCAGTGCAGGTTGGCCCGAGGGACAATGTGGTTGTCCTGAGAGCTGGCAGTGGACACTGCTGCTCTACGTCCAGCCCTTTCCTCCAAGCTCCTCAGCTCAGCCATCTTGTCCACTTGCTTGTTCACAGTGTTGGGTTGACCTCATCAGGCCCAGCTCACATTGGGTGCTGGTGGGTAATAAGAGGCTCAGGGTGCAAAGCAGGGTTGGTCCCTGTACATGGTGGGACCCAGCCACCTGACCACCCTCCCCTTCCAGATATCGACAAGGTCATGATCAACCTCAAAACAGAGGAGTTTGTCCTGGACATGAACACTCTTCAGGCCCTGCAGCAGCTCCTGCAATGGGTGGGCGACTTCGTGCTCTACCTGCTGGCCAGCCTGCCCAACCAGGTGTGCCCCCTCCCAAGTCCTCCCCGAAGCCCCCTCTCCCAGGACCCATGGAGGTGATAGGATGTGGCACACATTTAGATACCCAGCCTGAATGCCTTTTCCTACAGGGCGCCCCACTGCGGCCCGGACATAGCTTCCTGCGGGACGGCACCTCGCTCGGCATGCTGCGGGAGCTGATGGTCGTCATCCGCATCTGGGGCCTGCTGAAGCCCAGCTGCCTGCCCGTGTACACGGCCACCTCTGACACTCAGGACAGCATGTCCCTGCTCTTCCGCCTGCTCACCAAGCTCTGGATTTGCTGTGAGGTTCCCAGCCCCCACCAACATACAAACCCTAGCTGAGTTTATAAACTTCCACAAATCGAACCAGCTCTGTCTTAGTCTCTACTGTTTACCCAGCACCCAGCACAGGTCCAAGCATGGGGTGGGTGCTCATTAAACATTAGCTGTTATTAGGCACCTAGTGGCTTGTCTCGAGTCACCAGATTACATTTCTGTTGTCCTTGCAGTCCTGTTCCTAGGAAGGCACCAGCGCTCACTGAATGTTTTTCAAATGAGTGATTGGGTTCCCATTTTATAGAGAAGGCCAGAGAGAGGGAGGAGTGTCCAGGGCAACTCTGAAAGTCGGGTCAGAGCTGGGCCCAAACCTGGTCTCTGAGCGCTAAGCTGACCACGACATCCCCTGGTCCCTCTCTGCAGGCCGTGATGAGGGCCCCACAAGTGAGCCAGACGAGGCGCTCGTTGATGAGTGCTGCCTGCTGCCCAGCCAGCTGCTCATTCCCAGCTTGGACTGGCTGCCCGTCAGTGACGGCCTGGTCAGCCGCCTGCAGCCCAAGCAGCCCCTGCGTCTGCACTTCGGCAAGGCTCCCATTCTCCCCGGCAGTGCCACCACCTTGCAGCTGGATGGCCTTATCAGGTGTGTGCCCTCTGCCTCGGGCCCTTTGCATCTTCTTTCCGGAGGGTTCCCCCCCACTGAACCTACCTGGCTCCTTCATGCTTCTGCCTCAGGGCTGCTGTGCTGTGCCTGCTGCTTCCTTCTGACCTTGACCTAAATGCTGTCCCTGGGAGAGGTCCCTAGCTTAGGCAGTGAATTCTCCCCTCCACCCTACCCCACCTCCTAGTATCTGTCACTTCCCTCCACCATCACCTGAGTTTTTTTCTTTACCTTTAAATTTTTAAAAAATTTTATTGATTTCAGAGAGGAAGGGGGAGAGAGAGGATAGAAACATCAATGATGAGACAGAATTGTTGATCTGCTGCCTCCTGCACACCCCTACTGGGGATTGAGTCCACAACCCTGACATGTGCCCTTGACCGGAATTGAACCCAGGACCCTTCAGTCCACTGAGCCAAACTGGCCACGGCCATCAGTCTTCACTGATTTGTGCACTCAAGTGTTCATGTAACACTAAGTCCTCCCCCTGGTCTGTCACCTCTTGCATGCAGTGCCCACATGGCTGGCTGTGGTTACTTGGGCTCCAGCCTGTGCAGAGGTTAGGCTGATACGTGGCCTGAGCCCCTAATTATAAAGCACATCTGGCCTGGCTTCCGGCCCCAGTAGACGCTAAATCAGGCAGGACCGTCACAGGGCTGAGGGGAACTCATGCAGTCAAGGGCCAGCCCTGTCTTTGGAAACGGGTCTGGATAGCCGAAGCCTGCTAAGTTAACCCTTCACTGCCCACAGGACTGTAGGGGTGGGGTGGGGGTGGGGGTTGTCCCCATCTTACAGAGGAGTCAACACTCAAAAAGGTTTAGTCACGCCCTGGCTGGTGTGACTCAGTTGGTTAGGCATCGTCCCATGCACCAAAAACTTGCTGGTTCAATCAATCCCTGGTAGGGGCATGCAGGAGGCAGCCAAGCAATGTTACGTTCTCACATCAGTGTTTCTCCCTCCCCGTTTCCTGCCTTCTCTATAAAAATGAATTAAACAAAAACAAATAAAAGGTGCAGTCACTGAGCCACGGTTACAGCCAGGACCCCTGTCACCCTGGGCCACCATCTGCGCCGGGACCCATCAGGCTCCCACCCCTGCTCAGTGTTCATTGGATGGAGAAGCACACATGATCTCCCAAGTATCCTGTTACTTTGGAAGTTTCAGAAAACATGAGTAAGCCCTGGCTGGGAGGCTTGGTTGGCTGGAGTGCCATCCTGTACACCAAAAGGTTGCGGGTTCAATTCTCGGTCAGGGCACATAACCTAGGTTGGAGGCAACCAATTGATATTTCTCTCTCTCTCTCTCCCCCTTCCTCTCTAAAAAAAAAATCAATAAACATATCCTTGGGTGAAGGTCAAAAAGTAAATAAAACGGTGAATAAAAGAAATAACCACCTCTGGGACCCCCCTGCATTTCCTTTCTTGTGTCATGGTAGGACATGCCCTGATGAATCGCAGGCTTCCCTCTTTTTGGGGGTTCAGAAAAGACTTTATGAATGAGTATGCTGGTTACAGAGAGGGTTTAAACCCTTTGTTCTGGGAACTTCCAAACATGTTTTAAACGAATATAACCGACTGTCCTGCCCCAGCCACCTGGTCCACTCCTGCAGAAGCTCTGACTGCCAGGTTCTCTGGTGTCATCCAGGGTGTCCGGCACCATCCCTGCATGGTGTCTCTGTGTGTAGAGGGGGTGTAGATGCACACCTACATGCACACACTCCCTTGTGTTTT
This sequence comes from Lasiurus cinereus, assembly GCA_011751065.1. Lineage (NCBI taxonomy): Eukaryota > Metazoa > Chordata > Mammalia > Chiroptera > Vespertilionidae > Lasiurus > Lasiurus cinereus. Next base: position 27,151 of record JAAGEH010001367.1, read on the forward strand.
GCCACAGTGGGTGTGTCGTGTGTGCATGCATCTGTGTTTGCATGTGTGCACATGTGCATGCATCTCTCTCTGTGTTGTGAGGCCTGATCCTCTTTGCTCTCCCCTCTCATCGGCCAGGGCAACGGGCCAGCCCAAGATCGACCACCTGCGGAGGCTGCACTTGGGAGCCCACCCCACGGAGGAGTGCAAGGCCTGTACGAGGTGAGCCAACCACTGTGGACCCTTTGTCAGTCCCACTCTGCCACCAAGTGACCACAGGGTGAGAGATTTCTGCCTGTGAACTTCACTTTCCCCACTGTGGAGCTGCCGAGAGAGCACACCAGGCAGTTTCTGTAACAGACAAACTGCCTCGGGAGGTCCTGGACTTCCTTTCCTGGGGCACGCTGGTGATCAGGTGACTACACAGCCCTTGCAGAGCTCCTAGTGAGGGAATGAAGGTACAGCCACAGCAGTATGAAGCCTGGGCCCTTTGCTGGCCCTTTGCGAACGTGGTCCCGATGGCTGCCACATGATCCCAGACGCAGGTTCTGACTTGCAGGTCACACCATAGGGAGTTCTAAGCCAGGACTGGAACCCCTACCCTTGCCTCGTCCACTGAGGGAGGTTAAGGGGCAATGCCTAACCTTGGACAGGAGAGTGTGGAAGAGTTAGCTCAGTGTGGAGGGTGGTGCATGGAATAGTATTTCTGGTGGGGGAGTAGCATGTGCGGGGCCCAGAGGCAGGTGAGAGGGCCTGCCCGCACCGCTACCACCCAGGTCTGTCTGCAGGTGTGGCTGTGTCACCATGCTCAAGTCACCCAACAAGACAACAGCCGTCAAACAATGGGAGCAGCGCTGGATCAAGAACTGCCTGTGTGGGGGGCTCTGGCGGCGGATGCCCCTCAGCTGCCCTTGACTGGGGCCCCCAAGCCTTGTAAATAGATTCCTGATGCATTTTATAGGAAGGTGATTCTGCCCTTGGCCAGTGACAGCATTCCACACACTCAGGACCTTTATTAGTGCATTAAAAATAGTCATTCTTGACTCTGGCCAGGCAGCTCAGTTGGTTGAGCATGGTCCCCACACACCAAGGGTTGAATCCCTTGCCAGGGCACATGCAAGAAATAGCCAGGGAATGCGTAACAAGTGGAATAACAATCGATGTTCCTCTTCCTCTAAAAATAAATAATTTTTTAAAAAAACTGTCATTCAGGAGTGGCTTTTGGAGCTCATCAGCCAAGGCCGGATGATGGGGGTGGGGCAGGTGAAGACATGGCCTGAAGCCTCAGGTTGGTGCCCAGGGGTTCCACTTTTCCTCTCTTGGAGCCTAACGGTGCATCCCAGGAAGTGGGGCCCCGTTTCACAGCTGGCCTCCATCCATGCTGTGTGCTGACTGAGACAGACCTAGGTCTGCTCACATGTCTTGTGGCTCAGGTGCCGACTTCCCCGAACCTCCACACCCCTGGGCTTCCCAACTCCCAGATGCCCTGGTCATAGTTCAGAGGGTCCAGGACATTCTGAATGTTGGTCCTTTAAAATGTCCTATGTGAGCCCTGGCTGTTGTGGCTCCTTTGGTTGAGTGTCAGCCCATGGACCAAAAGGTAGCAGGTTTGATTCCCAGGTTGAGGCTCAATCCCTGGTATGTGGGAGGCAGCTGATTCATGTTTCTCTCTCTCTAAGGTCAATAAAAATAACAAAATGTCCCACTTGAACATGCATCTTGAATAATAAAATGAGCCACTTGTCCAGCAGTTGCTGCTGGTAACACCAGCCAAGCATTTTCCTCAGTTTCCTCACCTGTATCTACTGATGCTCTACCTGCTCATACAAATGGCTCTGACCCAGGTGGCCCAGTAAACGTTCAGCTGTATAGGGTGGCAGGTGCTCTGCCATGTGGTGGGCAGCACCCCCCAAGTCCCACCCCTATCGTGTTTCCCGGCAGTTCTGTCTCTATGTGCCCATATGTGTGCTCTCTTGCTCTGTCAGCATTTATGGAGTGCCTAGTGTATGCCAGGCACAGGGGTCCCGGAGGGAGCAGTGGGCTGGTGAGGGTGGGGACTGTGTCTGGCCTGGCCTGTTTCTCTGTAGATGGGTGGGCATCTGCCTCATCTGCCTCTGAGTGTGTGTCTCTTCTTGCTCTCTGTATTTGTTTCTCCCACCCAGCCCCAACCTAGAGCTCCTCAGGTTCCCACCCCTGCCACCAGCAGGCACTTCCTCTGATTATTACCCACTCTTCCCCCAAGGAAGGAAGATGCAGTAGCCTGCCTTGATAATTGGTTCTCATGTTTTTCTTCTGGAAGCTCAAGGCAAGCAGGCATGTGGGCACCCTGCAGAAGGTAATGCCTTCACCACTGCACAGGTGCTTTTTGGCCTCTCAGGATGGAGGGAGCTCAGGGGGCCCCTTACCTGGGCCGGAGACATGTTTAAAGCCCACCTACCCATGGCTACAGACTCAAACAGCGTCTAGTCCTAAGTATGACCAGTGTGTCTAGCTGGTGCTTCCCACAGGTTCTTGGAGCTCTGAGCTAGCAGTGCAAAGGCAAGGGGAAGCTGGCCCTTGGCCAGGTGGCTGGGCTACTGGCCATCACTACTCACTGCCTCTTAGTGAAATGGGGATCCCCAGGGCAGTTCCCTAGAGGAGGCACACATGGATGAGGGGGTCACTGCCCGAGGGATGGAGCCATCATGAGCCAGTGAGGAAATGTCTGTAAATCACTTGTTCTGACTCAGAATTAGGAGCAGATTCGTGGCTGTTTGGGGAGTGGGATCAATTGGCCTTCCCTCCACCAAGGTGTTTCCCCGAGTCTGTCCCGCTAAACCTCACCCATAACTCCACTTTGGTGCCATCTGCGTGTTGAGATGGGTGGAGGTTACTGTCATGTCATCTGCACCTCATTTGGCCACGTACCTGCTCAGAGTCTTCCCAGCTGGAACCCAAGGGGAGTGAAGATGCCTGCACATGACCCCAGGTCACCTGGATATGGTGAAGAAGGGGCAAGCCACCTGCCTTCCAATTCCCAGCCCACAGGGGCTCTATGTCAGTAAGTTCAGGGGGTTGGTTTCGCAGCAGGCCACCAGAACATCGAGTAAATTGCTCTGTGCGCCTAGAAGGCAAAACATACCAGGCTGCCTGGGAGCATTGGCTAATGGGGGCACATGGAGTAGCCTGCCTGCTATGGGTCCCCTAGAAAGAATATTGGAAGGGGAGCGCCTGTGGATTAAGATGTCCTGTTGCCCCCCATCCTGTCCCACACCTGGAGTCATCGTGATGCCCCCGGGTGTTCACACAGTGCATCATTCCCACCACGGCTCAACAGTGACAGTGTGACTAATAGGAAGAGGCTGTTCAGTCCATCAGGCTGCAAGTGTTGTCTGTGCACCCAAATCCACAGCCTCCATAGAGCCAGGGAGCCTGGGCCTGTGTGACGGGCGAGGAAACCAGGGCTGCAGCAGCTGCGAGGTTGGAGCCTGTGCAGTGGGTTTGGAAGATACTCATCCCTTTTCTGCATTTCGTGGCCACGGTGCTCCAGGCCTCCAGCCTTCCTCTACCATTAATGCGCCTCCTCCTCCCAGACCATCCCTGGAATCTTTTGTGGCTCCCACTGACGATAGGATGGGGGCGAACCTCCTGTGACACCCCCGCACAAGGCTGCATCGCCCTTCACCTCTTTCCAGTCCACCCTCCAGGTGGAGGAGCCTGGCCCAGCTTCATCAGCCATAAGCTCATAGACAGGGAGCAGTCCATCTGTAACCCCCACCAGTCTTGTCAGAAAAAGGCAGGATGCCCAGTAAATGTGAATTTCAGATGAACAGTGAATACTTTCTTAGTATAAGTCTGTCCCAAATGTCACCTGGAACAGATGAAATATAAAATGTATTTGGTTTCTGAAAGTCTCATTTGAACTAGCCAGCCTGTATTTTTATTTGCTAAATCTAGTATCCTCCTTCCACCCCTTTCAAAGCCACTCCCTAGCATCATCACTTCATTCAGAAAATACCATTGAGTGGCTGAGTCTTTGGTGCAGAATGACCAGCAATTATGTCTCTCTTATGAAATTCATGAGCATGCTGAGGAGGATCTTTTCATAGGAAAGCCTAAATGAGTTAGGTTCCGTGCAACAGCATGCATGACAGGCTCCTCTGAGCAGGTCTGGGAGGCAGCTGTGACCACAGCGCCCAGCCCAGGGCCAGACACACGGCATGAGCTCAATAAACTCGTGTGTATAAATTAATGCTCCATGTACAAAAACAAAACCCTCCCAAAGGTCCCAGTTCCAACTTCCCAATCCCCAGTAGGGCACACAACTTTACCTTTTAGACCCTCCTTCTCTCCTTCAACAAAAGGGAAGTCATAAATGCCCTTGGGGACTAGGTTTAACTAGTGGGACCTTAATGGCCTCACATCCAGGCAGGAGAAAGGGCACAGGGCCTGGGGGCTGGGTTCTACTTCTGTCACCTCCCTCTCATTACCCAGAAGGAGGGCAGTGAGGGGGTGGGGACAGGGCAGAGCGTGTGACTGCTTAGGGACACCCGTCAATCTCTTTCTATGGTCCTCTCAGCCCAGGGAATGCCTATGAACGCAGGTGCCATGGCTCTAGGTTTGAATTCAGACTTTGCCCAGTAGCTTCTGTGTGACCTCAGAAGATTCACACGAACTCTCCCAGCCTATTTCCCAAATTGCGACATGTTCATAAAGTACAACTTTAGAGTCTCTGTACACCTAAATCTCAGCCCAGGGCAGCAGCCTGCGCACATAGGCCCTCACAGTCCATTTGGGAAGCAAAAGGAGAGCTGCACATTAGCCAGACCTGGTAGAAAGGAGTAAGGGCGTCACCGTGTGGTCAAGGCATGGAGAGGCGCGTGACTACTTCAGCCCCCCATGGTGTCAGATCTGCCCCCTTTTATCCTTCCCCTTAAGGTCCCCGCCAACCAGGTTCACCACCTTCCAGCCCTTCTGTCACCTCCAGTATCGCATTACCGGTGCAGGTACTTTCATTGCGGATTCCGCCACCCCTGGGTCTGGCTTGTCTGTGTCCTGCAGTGTGTGCTCTAATGGCAGCAGCAAAGGAGCAGCTGAACTCACCTAATCAGAGGCTAATGAATAGTTCCTGAACAGCAAACGAGAAAGAGACAGAACAAAGAACCATAGGGTGGCAGGAGCTCTATTCTGGGGGTTTGGCCTGCAAGGTCAGCACAGGAGGTTCCCAACTATACTGCCTGGAACCTTTTGCCTCCAAACAAAGGGACAACGAGGCTGGTATCACCCTGCACACCTAGCCTCCCTGCCAGGGAGTCACTCAGGTGCACAGGCTGGAGCCCCAGGTGTTACAATGCCTGCCCAGCTCCAACCAACTTCCTAAACTACAAAACCCACACATAACAACACCTACACAGTGGTCGCTTCTATGCCAGCCCACTTTCTAAAGGACAAACAAGAGAGAGAGCATATAGAGAAAGCAGGAACTCTCCTGGAGGGTGGGTGTCAGAGGGGTCATTAGTGTCATTGTGTGCATCCCTCTACCTCTATAAGGCAGTAGAAGCTCTATCCACGGGCTTTGGTCCACCTGCAAGGTCGCCTTTGAACAAGCAAACAGGATGAACAGAGCCTCACCACATTCGCCCAGGGCCACTCCAGCTCTGTGGACCAGTGCCCAGCACCTTTGGCTCCCACCTGCTTCCCAAAACCACCGGGCGCATGCTGACTACCTCAGCCACTTTATCAACCATTGAATGCATAAATAATAAGAGGAACAACAATCAATGCATTTCTCTCTAATAATTTTTTTAAAGGAAATAATGGCTGAAAACTTTCCTAAACTGGGAAAGAAAGCAGATAGCATGGTGCAGGAAGCACAGAGCATTCCAAACAAAATGAATCCAAAGAGACCCCACCAAGACATGTTGTGGTTAAAATGGCAAAAGTTAAAGATAAAGAGATAATTTCAAGGCAGCAAGAGTGGGGGGGGAAGAATTACATATAAAGGAAATCCAATAGGGCTATCAACTGATTTCTCATAAAAATAAATTCAAAATGGATTAAAGCCTTAAATGGAAAACCCCAAGTCATAAAACTAGAAGACATAGGCAGTAAACTCTTTTACATCACTCTTATCAATATCTTTTTGGATATGTTCCCCCTGTCAGAAAAAATAAACATGATACTATATCAAGCTAAAAAATTTTGCACAGCAAAAGAAACCATCAACAACAACAAAAAAGACAACCTACTGAATGGAAGAAGGTATTTGAAAATGATTTATCTGATAAGAGGTTAAGGTTCAAAATATGTACAGTAAACATAAAAAATCCAATTAAAAATTTGGCAGAGGACTAAATAATAATTTCTCCAAAAAGAACATACAGATGGCCAACAGACACATGAAGATGCTCAGCGTCACTAAGCACCAGAGAAATGTGAATCAAAACCAAAATAAGAGTCTTGGCCAGCATGGTTAGAACGTTGACCTGCACACAGGAGGGTCTCCGGTTTTATTTCCAGTCAAGGGCGCATACCTGGATTGCAGGTTCCATCTCCGCCTGCCCCCCTCCTCCTGTTGGGGTGAGTATGGGAGGCAACCAATAGGTGTGTCTCTCTCACACTGATGTTTCTTTCTCTCCCTCTCTCTTCCCCCTCCTCCACCCCACCTTCCTCTCTTCCACGCTCTCTAAAAGAATCAATGGAGCCCTGGCCGGTTTGTCTAGGTGGAGAGCGCATTGGCCTACGGACTGAAAGGTGCCAGGTTGAATTCCAGTCAAGGGTACATGCCCAGTTTCAGGCTCCATCCCCAGGAGGGAGGGTGCAGGAGGCAGCCAATCAATGATTCTCTCTCATCATTTATGTTTCTATCTGTATCTCTTCCTCTCCCTCTCTGAAATCAATAAAAATAATTTTTAAATAAAAAAATAAAAGAATCAGTGGAAAAATATCCTCACTCCTAGGGTGAGGATTAAAAAACCCCAAACAATACAATGAGATACCACCTCATTCCTGTCAGAATGGCTCTCATCAACAAATCAGCAAACATGCCCTGGTCAGTGTGGCTCAGTTGGTTGGAGAGTTGTCCCATGCATGAAAAGGTCACAGGTTTGATTCCCAGGGGCGCATATGGGAGGTAATCAATACATGTTTTTCTCTCACATTGAAGTTTCTCTCTCTCTCTGCCCCTCTTCCTACCTCTCTAAAAATCAATTCAAGAAAGTGGTTGTAACATAGGACTTAAATAATAATAATAAATCAACAAACAGCAAGTGTTGGTGAGGGTGTGAAGAAAAGGGAATCCTCATGCACTGTTGGTGGGATTGTAAACTGATGTACCCACCGATAGAAAACAGTATGGGATTTCCTCAAATAATTAAAAATAGGGCTGCCGTATGACCCAGCATACTGGACCTTTAGCTGAAGACATTTACATCCCTATGTTCATTGAGCATCACTTACAATAGCCAAAATATGAAACAACCTGAGCGTCCATCGATAGACAACCGTGCAAAGAAAATGTGACGCACAGACAATGGAATATTACTCAGCCACGAGAAAGAGTGCAATCTTGTTATTTGCAACAGCCCAGCGGGACCTAGAGGTTGTTATGCTAAGTTAAGTCAGAGAAAGACAATTCCCATATGGTTTCACTTATATGTGGAATCTTAACAAATGAATAAACAAAAAAGAAAGAGGGAAAAACGAAGTCCGCTGGGATGCAGGAGTGAATGACTTTATTGCTCCCGGTGACCCCGCCCCTCGGGCTCTCCTCGGGAGGCCACGCCTCCCTCCAGGACGCTGCGGATCCAGGCCGCGTAACTGCCCACGCGAGTGTAGATGCCTGGCTTCTTGGGATTGCCACACACGCGGGATCCTGAGGTGACCACGCCTTCGGCCACGCCGTTGCACACCAGAGGGCCCCCGGAGTCACCCTATGTGGAAAGGGCTGTGAGGGGGTATTTACCCTCCCCCACTGCCCCAAGGGCCCCCACGCCCCCAGGGCCACAGCGGGGCTCAGCCACTGCAGCCCGCTCCTCCCTCCTGCCCAGACCTGGTTCCCCGCCCCCCTTGTGTCCTTCCCCCAGGCCCCACCCATCACTGCAGGCCCTGACCCCGAGATCCCTGTCCCCCAAACCGCACACGGCCACGCCCGCCTCCCGGGCCCCGCCCTCCCCGCAGCCCGCCCCTCCCCTCCATGGGCCCGCCCCCCTGGAGGCCCCGCCCTCCTGGCCGCCCCGCCCCGCACCTTGCAGGTGTCCCGGCGGTCGCTCTTGGCGCACATCATGCGCTCGGTGACGGTGCCGTCGTGGTACCTGCGCAGGTTGCAGGTGGCGCGGTCCAGCACCGGCAGGAGCAGGTACTGCAGGCGGTCGGGCCGGAGGCCCGTGTGGCGCACTATGCCCCAGCCGGCCACGTCGCAGAGCGTGCCAGCGGCCACAGCGCGGTCCTCCTGCTGCCAGGGCAGGGGCTGCACCTCGGGGCCCAGAGTGGCGTTCTCAGCCAGCTGGGGGAGGGGAGGCGGGGGTCAGCGCTGCAGGGGGAGTGAGCAGCGGGAGGCACGGTGGCTAGAGTCCGCGGGACCGGTAGGGGGAGGTGGGAATCAGCGTGGTGGGGGGCGTGGGGGCGGGCACGCAGCAGGAGGGAGGGCAGCCAGGCTGGGCCGACCTGCAGCAGAAGGAGGTCGTGGTCGATGGTGTCCGGCCGGCTGTCAGGGTGGGGCACTGCTCGGAGCACGTCATACAGGCGCTTGGACGGCTCGGGTTGCGACAGGGAGTGCGCGCCTAGGAGCACCTTGACCGTCTCGTTGGGCCTGGAGCTGGGGCGCGGGGTCCATGTCAGCTCCACGTCCCCACCCCTACCCCATCACATCCCCTGCTCTGTGTCCCCCGCCCTCCACCCTCTGACCCCCAACCCCCTCGCCACCCCCACTCACACATCCTCCAGGCAGTGCGCTGCGCTCAGCACCCACTGCTTAGCCACCAGGAAGCCGCCGCACACGTGCGTGCCGTTCACCTGCACCGACGCCATGTAGGGCCGCTGGTGGGACTCGGCCTCCCTGCCGCCCAGGATCCGGCCCCGGGGCTGTGCCCCTGGGTGCAGGCAGGTGGGCGTGAGGATTCCACGGGTGACTGCAGCCCAGCCCTCAGAGGCCCCCTCTGGCCCCTCCGGCCCCCCTCAGACCTGGAATTTCATCATGGGAACCCCCACCCCAGGGTCATACATTCAGATGCCTGGGGAACAACAGGGAGTCGCAGGGTCTGGGGCTAATTCCATTCTCTATCCTGAGCCTCACAGTTTTGATTTAAACAAAAGAAAACCGGGATAGACCGAACCAGCACTCTCGGCCGCCACTGAACACGCGGGCCGCCGGTGTCCACGGTAGAGCCGCATGTTCTCACTGTGGGGAAAGCTTGCACTTCAGGTTCAAGTTTTGAGAATTCCCAGACTTTTAGAGCCTTCCATTCACCTGGGCACTGCCCCCCTTTCTGCCCATCTAGGAGGGCTGCGGGACAATCCTGTTTGATGGAGGGGGCCCCATGGCTGGCTACCCAGCAGGCTAGTGACCCTCCCACCCTCCGCTGTCAGCTCAGTCCCAGGGCCACTCTCACCACATAGGGCCACTCCTAGAAGGATCAGAGCCGCCA